>CM055898.1:32255258-32367744 GCA_029582155.1 Panopea generosa | reverse complement strand
CTTCTCTGTTGTATTTATAGAGTTAGATAACCAGTCCCTTCCCTACTATATTTATACAGTTAGATAACTAGTCACTTCTCTGGTGTATTTATAATTAGATAACCAGTCACTTCTCTATTGTATTTATACAGTTAGATAACCAGTCACTTCTCTGTTGTATTTATACAGTTAAATAACCAGTCCCTTCCCTACTGTATTTATACAGTTAGATAACTAGTCACTTCTCTGGTGTATTTATAATTAGATAACCAGTCACTTCTCTATTGTATTTACACAGTTAAATAAAGTCACTTCTCTGTTGTATTTATAGTTAGATAACCAGTCACTTCTCTATTGTATGTATATGCAGTTAGATAACCAGCCACTTTGTAAGTTAGATAACAAGTCACTTCTCTATTGTATTTAGTTAGATAACCAGTCACTTCTCTATTGTATTTATAAGTTAGATAACCAGTCACTTCTCTGTTGTATTTATAGTTAGATGACTAGTCACTTGTCTATTGTATTTATATACAGTTAGATAACCAGTCACTTCTCTATTGTATTTATATACAGTTAGATAACCAGTCACTTCTCTGGTGTATTTATAGTTAGATAACCAGTCACTTCTCTATTGTATTTATATACAGTTAGATAACCAGTCACTTCTCTATTGTATTTATATACAGTTAGATAACCAGTCACTTCTCTGTATGTATACTGCTAGACAAATAATCACCTCCTGTTGTATTTATACAACTAGATATAAGTAAATCATTGTAGTTAATTTACTTACCTTTTTTGTTATAATCTATGGTAGTCATTTTTTTGGACTGAGATGGAAGTTGTCATTCTGAAAAATATGAAGCAATGTTGTATTAATCATCAATATAACATGAAATTCTTACTAGAGTTCAACTTGAATAATAGTTATGCGGTACCAGTTTTAGAGAAAATATTCCTTTGAATACAAATTACAAATTTATAAAAATTCTTTGAGAGAATTGTGGTCATTAAATGTAGTATATAAATATGAAGCATTGAATGCAGTCCTTAAAAATAAGTCAACAGAGACACCAAGTACATGTTCACTTATAGAATCTATGTGCCATTGTATGCCTTTAAAAAATAATTTTTTCCTTATGTATAGTTTGTTTTTGTTTATTTGAGAAAGGTTGTAAACATACCATCAACTTTGTATCATCGATACAGGTAAGACAGATACTCAATCACGGACTTACGAAGGGTTTGCATTTAAAACAGTAATTACCCATTTGCCTATACCTTGCCTTATTATCAACAGAACTTGAATTAGCCAATTCAACAGTGACACATACGCACCAATGGATAAAATCCTACATACCAGTGTATATCTTCAGTCAGTTAAGTAAAACAGAATACCATAATACATACCTTTGTATCAACCTTGTGTCTTCAATCATCATTTGGGAATCAACACTAGAGGAGCTGAGTATTTGCGGGAATTTTGGAGAGTTTCTTTGTATATAGGTCCTTTGTATGTATATCCATTGTACATACTAGATCCTTTGTAGTTAGATCCTTTGTATGTAAATCCTCTGTACATAGATCTTTGTATGTAGATCCTTTGTGCATATATATTTATATGTAGATTCTTTAGTATGTAGATCCTTTGCATATAAATCCATTGTATGTAAATCTTCTGTATATAGATCTTTAAATGTAGATCCTCTGTACATAGATCTTTATATGTAGATCCTTTTTACATAGAACCTTTAGTATGTAGATCCTTTGTATGTAGATCCTTTGTACATAATTATATAATTGTATGTAGATCCTTTAGTATGTAGATCCTTCGTATGTAGATCCTTTGTATGTAAATCCTCTGTACATAGATCTTTGTATGTAGATCCTATGTATGTAGATATTTGTATATATATCCTTTGCATGTAGATCTTTGTATGTAGATCATATTTTGGCTGTCACATTTTTGTGTGTAGATTACATTTTCTTTTTGCATGTAGCTTACTTTGATTGCAATCTGTTGTATGAAGATCACATTTTGTGTGTAGACTGATGATCATAGTTCTGTATGTAGATTGAAGATCACATTTTTGTATGTATATTGAGATCATTTTTGTATTTAACTGACTCATTTTAATTGAATATTTTTTGTCACTGTATGTAGATTGAAGATCACATTTTTGTATGTAGACTGGAGAATCATTTTTGTATGTAACTCACTTTCATTGAAATATGTAGATTGGATATCACATTTTGTATGAAGATTGAAGATCACATTTTTGTATGTAGACAGGAGATCAATTTTTGTATGTAACTCACTTTCATTGAAATATGTAGATTGGATATCACATTTTGTATGAAGATTGAAGATCAAATTTGTATGTAGACAGGAGATCACATTTTTGTATGTAGCTCACTTTCATTGAAATTATGTAGATTGAAGATCAATTTTTGTATGAAGATTGAAGATCACATTTTTGTAGGTACATGTAGATCACTTTCGTTGTAAATAGATCACTTCTTGTATGGGAAGATAATACTTAAACACATCATATTCTGTTAATAGTCCATTTTTTTAATACATCATTTCTGGTCCTTCATCAATATTGTCTACTGAATAAGTCACACTAATCAACCGTATTACCCCGTATAAGTGCTCTTCCCCTCATAAACACCCCGACTTCCCCACCACCAATTTTGAAGCAAAATGTTTTTCAAAAAATTGGGGGTGGGGTAGGGGGAAGAAGTGTTATCAGTAAAAAGAACCCTTTTGTGATGTATATTTGCACATGAAACAATTATCAAACACAATATTGTTCGGGTTTTATTGAACCAAAATAAATCCCCATTAACAAAAATGCACCTGGGGACATTTGGGGGAATACGGTATCATGTACATGTAGTTGTCAATCAAATTTCTTATTGCTCTGAGAACTTTGTTTTGTGTGTGTTTTGTGTTTGTGCTTGTAAACTTTTAACATTTAAAGACAACATTTCAAACATATATACAATAGGTTTAAAAAGAAAACATATAAAACCAGGGCTAAAGAAATCACTTCCATTTTGTAACGCACACCCAGTTTTTTAAAGACTGACAGAGAAAATATCTTTGCCTTTTCTAAGTATATAAATTTCAATTTATTAATTTATATACTGTATCTGGAACGGATGGAGTTAAGAAGGGGTCCACTGGAATAATATAATATAATATGTGCAATTTATGTTTTCACGGTAATATGCAGTTTCCTGAGCCCAGGTCAGGTCAATACATGAAATACTGAAATATTACATAACAATACATATCCTCTACCAGTTTCAACTTCTTGCAAACAAAATTGGATATCTTACTGTATTCACGATATACATTTAGTTACACTGGGGATGGAGTGGTGGGGAGGGGCGTGGGTTACCAACATTTTCAATGAAACATCGTTCCATTGCTGGCAATATATTTCTCATTTTTTTGGACATAGCTGGGCTCAAACCCATGACATCAGCAGATGTCAGTGATCTTGCGACAGTGCTTTAGACCACTGACATTTACTGAATCTGATTTGTATCAAAGCATAGTAAGCATTTGTTACAAGGGTAAACAAACATGGCTTATAGTCAGCCATATTCCATCTTTCTTATTTTAAAAAAAATGTATCGACATTTCAACTACACTGCTTTAAGGAAATGCAAAAATCCCTTTATTGTTTAGAGCAAATACAACTGAACTGTAATTCTTTCAGCAAGGAAATAAAACAAAATGGCCACCTGAATCAGCCATTTTTGACCAGACATAATGAAAAGCTTTACTAGTCATTTGGGACTCAATGGTCCAAAGTCACATCCTTTATGAGGCAGTTACATCAAGATGACATAAAAATGGCCATCAAACTTGTATCTTAATTTATGTTTGACATAATGGACAACAATGTCAAAATTTAGAATCCTACAATCAGTAGATAGACTGGAGCAAATGATTGATGAACAAACAGTAAACTGGTAGAGGATTTACATTCTTTTTTTTTTTTTTTCCTTCTTCTTTTTTTTTTTTTTTTTCCTTTCTTTTTTTTTTTTTCAGAAATATGATATGGTCTTAAAGCTTCTGGGACGAGTTTCATCATCTTTATAATTTGATACATACTTACCTTTATTGTATGGTTGTTTTTTTCACATTAAAAGAATAACAACAAAATCATCAACCATAATCAAATCAGTGCTACAGATACACATTTAACTTAGTTATTAGTAATTTTATTTGATCTTATTTAAATAAAGCACTGTTATACAGTAAAGTAATATTATATATATTTTATTCAGGGCACATTATGATTCTCTGTGTTATTTATTGTAGACTGACAAACACAACCATTTACTGTTATTTGCTTAATAACCTTGATAATAAAAGTTAAAAGTGACTGTGGGACCTTTGTGCCTCAGTGACCAGAAATTCTGCATCAAAAGACAAATGCAGTTTCATCAAACACGAACAGTATGATTTTTCATTACAGCAATACCTTGTTGACCTTCTTGTATGACCACTGCTGTTGGTTATGAAATAACCAGGCAGCCTTGACTTTCACCCACTGACTTTAAAGGTAGTATATCAGGAAAAATTGATATACAAAAAATGTTATAACACAATATTATTTTTGCATCCAATTATCATTAATGAATAAATGTCAATTGTTTGATATTCAAATATGTCTTAAACTCAACAAAATACAATATTTTAATTGGAGTGGTAAAACTGAAGTGAAATTCCCATTCTAAAATAGACAGCACCTAAATACTGCTTGATAACATTCAGACTCTTTCTAAGATGAAACAAATTCTACAATATGTAACCAACATGTCGGATCAAATAGAATCAAGTTGAAATCACGTCACTCATTTTTGTAGCAGAAAATCTGTTTTAGTTTATCCTGGAAGCATGGGGAGAGTTGGGAAACCCCATTTAAATATATTATTTTGGCTTGTTTAACTAGATATCTTTTTGGTAATATGGGTTAATGAGTATATATAGGCATGATATATTAAAAAAAATTTTTTAGCCATTAAAATTTAGAGAAATCCTGATATATTCCATTTCAATCCTGCATCTGAAGACAAATGCAGTTTTCAAAACAAAGCCTAAAATACTGAATTTTCTTATCAACTAAATTCAATATGTATATAATTATGTAAATTTGTATGGCATGGATATTATGGGGGGTTTTATTTGTGAAATATTAAAATCAATTCAATAAAAAAAAATAATTTTGAAATCTTTGAAAACTATAGATAATCAGTATATTTTGCCAAAAAGATTGACAAATAAAAAGATGAGGTTTTAAAAGTTCAGAATTTTAATCAATATCTGAAACTTAAACAGCTAACTTAACTTGCATCTTTATGGATTGTTTTATGAGTTCTACTCATACTCACAGTTTATAAGGAAAGTGTCTCAGAAGAATAGTGTCTTAAAATGTCATGAGGGCAAATTGAAAAGAATGATTGCATTAAATTTTCTATATGAAGATACTATGAGAAGATTGATTGATTGATATTTAGCATCATAATCTATGCCAATGAGGACTAACAGACGATTAGTTAACCTAACCACTGTTTCCTAACTCCTGGAAGGTCACCAGTGGCATGAGCACACCACCATCTCAGCAAGTAAACTGATAACTTTCCCACTTGAATCAGCAGTGAGAGATGAATGATAATGAGATGCAATTTCGTATATCAATCATCAGATGTAGACTGTGTTCAGGCAAGGATTTCAAACTCACAACCCCTTAATTGATAGTCAGATATTCTCCAGAATGAGCTAATTTGGTCGCGCATTATGAGCAGATGAACATTATCAGTCACTATTTCACAAAACTAGAGTAAGTTGTAGATATGGATAAGATAAAAATAATAGAGGATTGTTGATTGATTGAATATTTAGTGTCATTTTTATGCCATCAAGGGCTAACAGATGATCAGTTTACCTAACCACTGTTTCCTGGAATCCTGAAAGAATAACCAGTACTCAATCATACCCCATCTATGCAAGGTAACTGATAACTTTGCCACTTGAATCAGCAGTGAGAGACGAATGATAATGAGACACTATGTTGTATATCAATCATCATGGAGACTGTTGCCAGGCAGGGATTCAAACTCACAACCCCTGGATTGATGGTCAGATGCTTTACCAACTGAGCCAATGGGCCTGGCAAATGATAGAGAAGAAATTCATGGGTAGAGATACTTGTAATGTCAGTAGAAGTAAAAGGAATACTTATAATGTATATGTATTTTCATTGTAACTTGATTACTAGTACAATGTATATCTAATACATGTAGGAAAGAAAATAGAAAAAGAGATTGGTAGCAAGAAGTGTCACTAGTTAGTGACAATTGCCCTCAATTTAGTGGTCTATGACTTACTATGAGCTTTGTGACCTTAGAAAAGGTTTTTCGTGAAAAATACAACCTTGACCTACTGACCTGACTTTTTCAAACAACATGTCAAGGTCATCATTTGTATCAATTTTCTTAAACAGTCCCTCATTAAAAGTGAGATACAGATCATACACCAACACCACTTTTTATTAACGTACTTAAGGCTCTTTTTCATAAGTTTGACCTCTAAGTATAACTTTGACCTTTGAGCTTCAGAACTGGATCTTGAATAGGTTGAGTGTCAAGGCGATCATTAGTTATTTACTTATTTTACTTTGATTGTAAACAAGTTCTTACAACTTAGGTGAATCCCGCTCGAAGTCTTCCTGGTAAGAACCAGTACTAAGCATATGTGAAAGTGTCTTGCTCAGGACATCACACATAACCATGGTGGAGGATCGAACCCACGACCCTCTGATCATTCATGCTACATCACTAGATACAAAAATTTTGAATGATTAACGAAACGACACTTCAATTTTTATATTTTTAGTCACCAATCAGCAGACATAAAAACACTTCTATCATAAGCAAACAAAATTATATAACTTCTGATTTAAATGAGCTATATTTTGTTCATATACATAAAATACAGGTAAATGTTTTGCATCTGTTGTGTTCTGTTTATCAGAGATAATTCATATAGTTTTTAAATTGGCATCTTTCCATCACATGTAGCAGGACTCAGGCGATTGACAATATTTATACATAAATTATGGTCAAGAATGGCACCATTTTTACAGGTTATACAAGACACCAATAATGTTGGCCATAAGGAAGACCTTAATACTTATATATGTAACATCCAGTTTTATTAATGAAGGAATATCTAAAGGGCATATATATGCTTGAGCAGAACCACTGAGAGTATTATGAGAGAACTTTTGGTCTACTATGAGGCTCTCAAATAATAAACAAAGAATTGAGAGATGTAATCTGACCAGTGAAGTTAGCAGGCAACAACTGAAGAATGTCAATCAAGTAATCTTAATAGTGTTGTTCAAGAACCTGAGGACTGAGGTTTTGGGAGCATTGGTGATGAGAGAGTATTGGTGACATTGGTGACGAGAGCGTTGGTGACGTGAGAGCATTAATGACATTGGTGATGAGAGCATTGGTGATGAGAGAGTATTGTGGCATTGGTGACGAGAGCATTGGTGACGAGAGAGTATTGGTGACATTGGTGACAAGAACATTGGTGACGAGAGAGCATTGGTAACATTGGTGATGAGAGCATTGGTGATGAGAGAGTATTGTTGGCATTGGTGACAAGAGCATTGGTGATGAGAGAGTACTGGCAACATTGTTGACAAGAGCATTGGTGACGCGAGAGCATTAACGACATTGGTGATGACAGCATTTAGTGATGAAAGAGTATTCTGTGACATTGGTGACGCAAGAGCATTAACGACATTGGTGATGAGAGCATTTAGTGATGAGAAGTATTCTGTGACATTGGTGACGCGAGAGCATTAACGACATTGGTGATGAGAGCATTTAGTGATGAGAAAGTATTCTGTGACATTGGTGACGAGAGCATTGGTGACGATAAGTAATGGTGACATTGGTGATGATAACTTTGGTGACAAGAGAGTACTAGTGATGTCAGGATGCTATGGAGATTACAAAGACATTAAGGTGTCAATGTTGATGACTAGGGAGTCTTAAACTAATACATGCAATAAAGGACACATGGATGGCTCGACCACCGGTGAACAGTGGTATGAGAGAAGAGACCAATGAGTCTACCATGGACAAGATGATGTGATTTAGAATCATAACACAAACTTTAAACAACTTTGATAAACTTTGAGAATAATGTGTAAAAAGGTGTAACTGAGTATTAATCAGTGGTTTTATATAGAATGATATAAAATTATTGATAATTCATTAACTATTATTATATTGTTTATAATATACCTTGTCATTAAATTGTAAAAAGTTAATTGAAACGTGTTTTGTCAATTCTGTATTGTCGGGATTGCCCTACCTCGACCATCCTTTGACATTTTCCACATATTTTTGATGATTCAATCTGGGTTTGACCCCATGACCTCAGTAGGGAGATGCATGTGATCCTAAGACAGTGTTGCAGGGCATCCACCCAGGTGTACCCTGAATACAGTCAAACCTGTGTAAGGGGTCACCTCTATTAAGAAACCACTTGTCTTTAAAGCAGTAACAGTTGATATTTCTCATGCTTTCTATGCTTTCAGAGCAAATTAAACTGTACCAAGCAACATTACCTGTCTCAAAAGGCCACTTTTGTTGCTTTCCGTTCTCTAGCTTCCTAAGACAGGTTTGATTGTATATGAATCCATCAATATTCCACAATGATTGATTTAAACCTCCAAAAGTTTGATAAAGTTCAGGACCACATGACGGAGGGATTGTATAACATTTAAATATATCATTTTGGATTACGTAGCAAGTACGAAGAATCACTGCTATGGAGCTCAGCATGGTAAGACAATTGTCCGACTGCAGATTTCTTTTCAATTAAATATGAATCTATACGGATTTGCTTCTAATTTATAAAACATCATTACAACATTGACTTTTCTCTTAGTTTATTTTATATGAATTCATTTCAGCTCACTTGCAAAGAAAGCTCAGAGCATAATATTTAAACCAGTCACTAATCCATTACTGAGGTAGAACCAGTACTGAGTGTTGTTTTTGAGAGGCCATCAGATCGAGCCTGGTATTGAACCCACAACTTCTGGTGTGAATGACCAACACTCTATCAAATGCACAATCTATCCCCTGCTTAACTTATTTGAAGCTGACATTTTCTACAAAAGGCCAAAGTGAAATGAGTGGACTATTGTCTCTTTTTTTTATTTAAAAATGTTCCATACTAGGATGCTAAAATGTACCACTTTGCATATTCAAATGATGAATACCAGAATGGTTCAAGAACCTTTGATTTTTCAACACCAAAGTGTACAAGCCAAAACTGTGAACCATTTTTAAAAACTTGACAATGGTACAATTGTTTACTAACTGCTGGTAAAACACCCTTTAAATTGGGACATGAGTTTACTTGCATATTATAATGGAGACCCAGGTTCCACAACTAGGTTTAACTTATTTAATGGATGTTGATTATAGTATGACTAAAATTGAACTTTACATTAAATCATGATTTATACAAACAATAAACGGACTGACGTAAGTTGCTATAAATAAACTTTAAATGAGGTTTGCTTCAACACTGGCATATCTAAACACCCCTGGCATCCTTTTATTTGTTGTTTACAATGTTGTTTATAATGAATACAATATAATGATTGAATATTAAGTAAGTATTAATATATTGAGTTTTATGCCATTGAGGGCTAACATGATGATCAGTTGATCCTAAGCACTCTTTCCTGAGATCCTGAAAGGTTACATGTAACACACATTTCCACAATTAACTGATAACTTTTCCACTTGAATCAGTGACAAAAGATGATAATGATGTGTAATGTATTATTTCAATCATCATAAAGATTGTGGCCATGTGGGGACTCAAACTCACGACTGGATTGATAGTCAGATGTGCTACCAACTGAACTAACCAGGTCTGGCATAATGGAGTCTAACATCATTTTGAATTTACAGTTACAATGAGCCATCCATAATTTGGTGGGGATGAGGAACATTGAATGATGAAAAAGCATCCTTTTTATGCCATCAAGGGCTAGTAGATGATCAGTTTACATAACCACTTTTTCCTGGGATCCTAAAATTTTAACCAATACTGCAGCACACAAATTTTCGCAAGGAACTGAAATTTGGTAACTTTCCCACTTGAACAGCGGTGAGATATGAATAACAATGAGATGCAGTGTAGTATATCAATCATCACAGAGACTGTGGCAAGACGGGGATTAGAACTCAAAGATTCCGGGATTGATAGTCAGACATGCTCCTGACTGAGATAACAGGGCCAATCAAACTGGGAAAAGCCAATGTATTTACTCGAATATCTGGCAAATATCTTGCAGACTTCTCGTATATAGATTTCAGGCCGGATTGGAGTCAAGACCTTAGCAGTGAGTGATAGAATGGTCTTAAGACTTTGCCAGTTATCAGAGACATCAGAGACTCTACAACATCCTTAAAAAGTAAAAACAGCATTGGCTATAAACATCCTTAACAAAACAAAACAACAGATACTATAAAAAACAACAGACTCAGACTATCACATTCTTAACAAGTTAAAACAACTGAAACTATAAAACATCTTTAACAAGACAAAACAACCGATACTATAAAACAACCTTAACATGTTAAAACAACTGAAACTATAAAACAACCTTAACAATTTAAAACAACTGAAACTAAAAAACAACCTTAACAAGTTAAAACAACTGAAACTATAAAACATCTTTAACAAGACAAAACAACCGATACTATAAAAACAACCTTAACAAGTTAAAACAACTGAAACTATAAAACAACCTTAACAAGTTAAAACAACTGAAGCTTTAAAACAACCTTAACAAGTTAAAACAACCGAAACTATAAAACAACCATAACGAGTTAAAACAACAGAAACTATAAAACATCTTTAACAAGACAAAACACAAAGACCATCAAACCATTATAAATAAAATTGAATATATGCATATATACATTGTAACGAGAAATACTTTAGATATATATTATGTACATTGTTTTGACATATGTTGTATACATATATTATATATATATATTATATATATATTTATATCTCTCATAAGAACTATATGTGTGTTTACATAAACTTTACATGGATTTACAATGACTATATGGGTGTTTACATTAACTTTACATGGATTTACAATGACTATATGGGTATCTACATAAACTTTACATGGATTCACAAGGACTATATGGGTATTTACATTAACTTTACATGGATTCATAACTGTATGTGTGTTTACATGATTGATTGATCGAATATTTAGCATCATTTTTATGTAATCGAGGGCTAACAGACGATCAGTTAACCTAACCACCATTTCTTGGGATCCTGAAAGGTACACCAGTACTAGAGCACACCAAATCTTTGCAAATAACTGATAACTTTCCCACTTGAATCAGCGGTGAGAGACAACTGATAATGAGACACAATGTTGTATATCAATCATCATGGACTGCTGCCAGGCGGGGATTGTGTTAACATGAATTCCTTAGGAAATAATATGAACATTTAATTGTTTTGCATGAACTTAATGTTGATTTTCAATGGTTAACATGAGCTTGAGCATTAGTTCTAAACAGTATTTACCTGGAAAAAAAAACTGTTACAAGACAATGCTTTAATTTCTTCTTTTTTTTAATGGGGTTTAACACCATTTTCAACACATTTCAGGTTATATATGGCAAATCCAGTTTTACTGGTGGAGGAAGACCTCAGACTGAGTCAAACTGAGTAGTTCGTTACCACCGTCCTTCCGCAAGTAACCGGACACTTTCTCACATAAAGTTTTTGGATCAAGCGGGACTCGAACCTACAACGTTAGTGGGGAGAGGTATGTGATCTTGAGACAATGCCTTAGACCACCCGGCCATGGAAGACCCTTTGCTTTAAATTTAAAATTGAACAAGATCATATTTACACAAATGGACAAATAATGAGAATTTTACGTTTACCTTCAATATTCCCTTAGAGGGAATATATGCATCCCAGTTAACCTTGATTTATACAAACCTCTTAATTATAGGGTTAATCTATATCAACCATTACCAACATGGATAATAATAAATGAGAATAATACACAGTATCAAGCATGACTTCTATAAATGCTCTCTCATTATTTTTTAGTTATTTGTAAAAACAGCTGTCAGTCTTATGTCTTAAAGCATTTTATGTAATGGATCTTTTTTTTTTTTTGAATGGGGTTTAACGCCATTTTCAACACATTTCAGGTTATATATGGCATATCCAGTTTTACTGGTGGAGGAAGACCTCAGACTGAGTCAGACTGAGTAGAACCACCGTCCTTCCGCAAGTAACTGGAAACTTTCTCACATAAAGTTTTTGGAGCGAGCGGGACTCGAACCTACAACAATAGCGGTGAGAGGTAAATGATCTTGAGACGGCGCCTTAGACCACTCGGCCACGGAGGACCCTTGTAATGGATCTAATAAAAGAAGAGAAAAAATAGTCTGTTTGCATGATTACATCTAATTACATTTGTTATAATAGTACAGTTTTTAATTGGGAATCATATTTATATTGTTTTTTAAACTTGTTTATAACACAAATTGTATGGAATGGACTATTAGCCAGCTGTTAATATAATTTAGGTTAAGTAAAATTTGTGTGTTTTCCATATTTTTTTCAAAAGATTTTTAAGGTATTTTTTAACTGCTATATTTTTGTTTGCCCTAAAGGAATGTTTTGTTGTTTTGTTTTTTTTTTTGTTTTTTTTTTTTTGGGGGGGAGGGTTAATGGGGTTTAACGCCATTTTCAACACATTTCAGGTTATACATTTATATATGGCATATCCAGTTTTACTGGTGGAGAAAGACCATAGACTAAGTCAGACTGAGTAGAACCACCGTCCTTCCGCAAGTTACTAGAAACTTTCTCACATAAAGTTTTTGGAGCAAGCTGGACTCGAACCTACGACCTAAGCCATGACATTTAAGTGATTTTGAGATGGCGCTACTAAAGGAATGTTTAAGTCCCTAATGAAGTGCAGTAAGGGATAATGGATAGGCTAATAATTTTTTGGCCGAGAATATATAGTTTTTAATTTCTAATATGACATGCATATCAGCCATTATGATATTACATTGTTCTCCAATATTAACATAAATAATTCTTCTGTAAAAGATCAAGTAATACAGCACTGTTCCTTATAAACCATGACTGTAGTTTTTGAAGAAATGATCTTGTTGAAGGACATGTCCAGAGTAAATGAATGATATACTTACCACTTAAATGATAACAGTAAGTACATAATGAGGTTGGGACAGCTTTAAAATAATTATTTTTAAATATTTTTTGGTTGTTAAAATTCCATGAATAATTCTGGTTTGAAACCATTGTAACACAGTTTTACATGATCAACATCAAGAGTAGATGTGGGTGAGGCTGACTTAATCCCGTGCAGAGTTATTGCCCTTGTTACCATATTGCAATTCTTGTGTGGCAAACTACTTTCACAGTTTTCAGATGAGTTACATGAAACTTTGCTTAAATAATCAACATCAAGTGTATGACATAAATGTTGTGATGCTGATTTATCTCCATGCAGAGTTATTGCCCTTGTACTTAGTTACACTGCTGTATTTACCATACTGCAGTTCTTGTGCAGCAAACATACTTTTCACAGTGTTCAGGTAATTGACTTAAAACTTTGTTATATATGTTCAATATCAAATGTAGATGTGTATGACATAAATGTTGTGATGCTGACTTAACTCCGTGCAGAGTTATTGCCCTTGTACTTAGTTACACTGCTGTATTTACCATACTGCAGTTCTTGTGCAGCAAACAAACTTTCCACAGTGTTCTGGTAAATGACTTAAAACTTTGTTATATATACTCAATATCAAATGTAGATGAGCAGGACGCAGATTATGTGACGCCGAATAATTCATACTGGTGTATTTATCACCTTCAGTGACAGGTGTTTTTTAAATGTTTATAGTGATTTTGACCTAACATACTGCCTTCAAGTTCAATATTGAATATTTCATTCACTAATTGGGAGGGTAATTTATCAGATCTGTAGGAGATCTAAATGATTTTCATTGTTATTTTACCTCACATGGTACATCAATGGTAAATCCCCATATGTCAGCAGATAACAGTTTTTTTACTATTTCATGGAAATGTAATGTTGACCGGACTCCAGAGTTTTTATAAAATGACATCAAATAACTATTAAATGTTCCTGTGAGTAACAGAATTTAAACAGTCAAATGTTTATACATAGATCTTACATTATATATTTTATTCGGTATAATAAAATAAATATTACTGGTACAATTTGAGAGTGACAGTAATACTGCCAACCTTGTTTTAACAATGATTCTCTCAGGTTGACAATGGTAAGTATTTTTTATGCAACAGCAACCTTCATGAGAAGTTTCCTGCTATTTTAGATGTGCATTTTCAGCACAAAATTAATGGGAATATATCACAAGTTTTCACTGAACTAAGTTGAGTGTTTAGTTGTGTTGTTTAACATCTTAATGATCATTAAACAAACTTAACCCTGAATAGTTTAAGCCAAATAAGTTGTTTTGTACGTTAATGTTTTGTATTCTATTAAAATGCTATTATTGTGTTGCTTTCAGTAGCAGCAACTATACCAACATTAATATCAGATTTATTTTCCTGGACACTGATTCAACCTCAAAGCATATGTTAGGGTAGCAGACAACAAGATGTATTTGCTGTTTAACAGTACTGAACTGTTCTCACTTGTTGATTTATATTGTACACACATTTGAATATAAATTCCTTTGAGTATCTAACTTTCAAAACATAATGATAACAAAAACCTGACAATACAAAGGAAAGGACAAACCATTACAGCTCTACCCACCAAAGACCAGATTAGCTTGTGGGATCATGTTTCAGTGTCTAAGTGTCTCACAGCATTTTCCCCCTCCCATGTTCATCTCCTTGAACAACCAAAACTCACACTACCCAGTGGCCCTGTCCATACATTCTCTTGGAATGTTCCTTCTGTCCCTTTGTTTCAATGTCACTCACTCACTCACCACTCACTCAATCACAAATTTACTCACTCACTCTCTCTCTCTCTCTCTCTCTCTCTCTCATTAACTCACTCTCTCATTAACTCACTCATTCGCTCACTCACTCACAAACTTACTCATGCACACTCTCACACACGCACGCACGCACGCACACACGCACACATACTGTGCACTGAACTCACACATATAAGACATATGGGACACACAGAACTTTAAAGGAGACAGAAACAAAACATTAACCTCGCACACACAGGACAGAATCACACAAACAGACACACAGACCTCACACACATGAGACAGAAAGATACACACAGAACTCAGACACATTAGACAGAAAAAACAAAGAGATACACACAGATACACACATACAACATTGGGTAAATGGCTATTACAAGTGGATGGTTTCAATGAAGGTTAAAAAAAAGGCATATCATGCAGGTTAGATGTGCAATACAATACAATACAATACAATACAATACAATACAATACAATCAATACAATACAATATTAAAGAGGCATTTTGGTGACATGCATACATGTATACTTGATACATTGAGTTTTACAACTTTTTCTGATATTCATGTTTTTAAAGATGTGATATTGCCCAGATACCACATCCTTAGTAATAGCAACTTTAATCAGATAAGGTGCAACACTAAATGTACCATGTATCTTTATCTGTCCACCAAAATATGGTTGAAAAAAAAAAAATACTAAATATTACAAAATTATTTGATATGAATAAAAAAAACTATACATACAATAATAGATATCTAACATGAAGTATAAGATATAAGTTCATAGAAATAACAAAGTGATAGCAGGATCCAAGTGTTAATTTTAAGAGATATTAGTTTTCAGAAGTCAAATGGGATAGAGGAGAGGGTGGGGGGGGGGGGGGGAGAATGGGGATGGGAGCAAACATGAAGTTCAGGTGAATTAATGGCAAAATTCTTGCATTTCATATACATCAATAAGCATTGGACATCAGGCAAAACAAAGGACCCTGGGTGCTGGCTGGCTTTGCCAAGTTGAGAAGAGCATGACGAGAGTGCTGCGGGACCCCAACACTGAAACGCGTCTCATAAACTAGTCATGTCCTCAATCAGTAGATCTGAAAACTATGTCCCTTTTGTCCTTTGATGCCATTAATATTGTTATCCATTAAACTGAAAGTTGGACACTTAAAGTTTTGTAAATGAAGTACCCAAAAACTCTGAAATTGAAATTAAGATTCAACTGAAATGTCAAAAAAATTTAACTTTATTTACTTATTGGATGGGGGGGAGGGTAATATAAAAGTATAAGAACCATTACAAGCTTAAAAGGTAATTCAAGGTAAATTTTGTTCATTACACTCGTATGATATTTTTTATTTGAAAGAGGAAATGGTTGTAAAGTTGACCCCAAGCTCAACTGTGAAGTACGCTCAGACTGTTTGTTAGTCACTCTTTTGAGTCCATTTTCTGGAACCATTACTACATATTTTCTGGAACCAACACTACATATTTTCTGGAACCAGTATACATATTTTCTGTTAGTCATCTAGTTGAGTCTAGGATCAAAACAGTCACCTGTAGCTTAAGTGACAAACTTATTTTTTAATGTTAACTAAATCCAAGAATTTCTATTTTTATTAATATTAAAGTGAAAGAATAACAAAAATCTCTATAAGTCACCAAAAAATTATAAGATAAGATAGGCAGCATCTAAAGCCTCATATTTTTAGATTAAATCCTATCAATACTGCTATTTTATGGACTTTTTATTCTGTTTTTCCTGTTTGTGTTTTATGAAATGTTTATTCAGAAGTTGAAGTATTTAATATACTTATCATACCCTGTCCTAAAGTCTACAGTAACAACCACATCATTTGTATAGACTAAATAAATAGTTTTTGGATTGGACAATTTCAAGTAATATAAGCTCAGTATTTTCAAACTTTTTCCTTTATTGTTTACATGGCCCAGTCGCAACCTCCCACCTCTGAAGCGGGAGGTCAAAGGTTCAAATTGTAGTGGAAGCACTTGGATTTTTTTTCTGATGTGGCCGGTTTAGTTCAATTGAAAGGTACTGAATGATGCCTGGCAATGTTAGCTTTCGGGAAGTAACTGTGTACAACATAAAGGTTTCTCATGAGCCCAGTTTGGCTGGCTCTTTCAAAAGTGGTGACACTATAACAAATAAACACTGTTTTCATTCAAATCAATCACAAATATACCAATAATTATATTGAAAGTTTTTACAAAAACACAAATTTTTGGAAAGTAACAAATGTTACTGCTGAAAATTGCACTGATTTCTTCAAGTTGTGTGATTTTTATGGTCCTCACGGTTTTCGTCTGTCCGTCCGTTCTGAGGTTGAATTTGTTTGGAGTCAATAACTCATGAAACTGGGTCAATGAATTTACTTAACATTTCATTTGTAGCTATATTTATAAAACACAGGTTCAATATTTGTTAATGTCAATCAAATTTTAAGGGAGTTATTGCCCCTTTTTTATTTAATTTTCAGTTAAATAATGTTATCCGATGAATGAATTACTAAAATTATGTATTTTAGTTGATATTTGTTGTGTGGCTGTTTAATTAGCAAATACAGGTCATGTTTGATATAATTAATTGATTGATTGAATATTTAGCATCATTTTTATGCCATCGAGGGCTAACAGACGATCAGTTAACCTAACCACTGTTTCCTGGGATCCTGAAAGGTTAACCAGTACTTGAGCACACCCGATCTCCGCAAGTAACTGATAACTTTCCGACTTTAACCAGCGGTGAGAGACTTATGATAATGAGATGCAATGTCATATATCAATCATCACTGAGACTGTTGCCCGGCGGGGAATCAAACTCACGACCCCTGGATTGATAGTCAGACATGTAAACGACAGCTTATCAGGCCCGGCTGTGTTTGATATTAATTAATATTGGTAAAACTTTACAGAAGTTATGACACCTTTGTAACTTAATATTTGGTAAGATTCGCATCATAGCAGTGGCATCCATGAGTGACACATTAAGTTAGAATATACAATTAATCCTTGCAGGTGAAATGGTGAACAAGAGCTCATACAATGTACTAAAGAAATATTTATGTATTTATATATAAATCCTGTGCTAATAGCCATCACTGTGTTGCAGCTATTTACACATGTGTTGCATCTTAATGACTTTGGGTTCCCTCCATAAATTCTTTCAAAATGACGGCTTTTATTTAATAAACAACTTAGTTTATAAATCTTATGATTTGTCACCAAATATCATTTTGTGACAATCACTATATTTATAGTAAGACATGATTGCTGTACTAATTATTTGGATATTTTCTTACTTTGTTCTACTCAAGTAGTCTACATAACTCTATCTAAATTAAAGTTTGTTTTGGGGTGTTTTTTTTATGTGTGTGTATGTGTGTTTTCTTTTTTAATGGTTCAACACCATTTTCAACACATTTCAGGTTATATATGTCGTATCCAGTTTTAATGGTGGAGGATTTGACCTCAGAAAGAATCTGAGCAGAATCACTGTCCTTCAGCAAGTACGTAACAGGTAAACTCATATAAAGTTTTTTACCTTAGCAGTGAGAGGTAAGTTATGAGATGGCGCCTTTAATAGACCACTCAGCCGTGGAGGACCCCCAAAGTTATTTATTATATTGATCCAAACTCCACGGACTGGTTCACTCTACTTCTGGTTCGGAGAAAGTGAACACTCCTGCATTTGACTACCATTTTGTTTTTTTCCAGCTCCGTGCTTATCTTACATCGAATGCGGGTATAAAATGCAACCCCAAATGCAATGTAAATCTGCGAACATTATAGAGGAATTCCGATTTAAACGTGCTAAAAGATTAATATTTGCATCAAATATAATGTGCCCCAAGGGAAATGGATGCCAATTGCAGCAGGAGTCACAGTCAAGGTACATAGACTGGTTTCTGTATGGAGGTTAATATTGATCATGATACCGCTGTTTCAATCGCAGTGTCCTTTGAATGCTACATCTGTTTGACATATATTTTTTTGATTTTTAAATGAATGTACAGCACTCTAGCCTTCATACAAATCTTATTTTAATTGCATTACTTCATATAAACTCATTTACTTTTTTACCAATGACCATGAGATAAAAATTCAAAAATATTGGATTTACTGTATTGCTTTATTACTGTTGTTTTTTTTTTAAAAATTAAAAAGCAAAAAGGATTCACTTTAACATGTTTTCAATTTGGGTCTTAATTTTTCTTTTTATATCATTTCAAATAATATCCTCTGACTGTGAAGTTTCCTGCAGGGTAACAACAAGTACTATTTTCCACGTTGTGATGGTATTCACTAGCATTAATCACAGACACTCACTGGATTCTACAACTAAGACCAGATTTAAATAAAAGCAGTTTTATTGATGTAAATACCACAATAAAGCTGACTTTCACAGTCATGTGTTTAAAAAATTTTGCATTATATTTTAAATTCTCATACCAAAACCAATTTGCAAAGTTGAATATAACAAAAGTCGAACTGGTTCTATAACCCTTGTAATTTTAGGCAAACTCAAACATGAATACAGAATATAATTTCCTCAATATAGTGATGCAGAGCCTTCAAATAAAAAAAATGATAACAAACATGGCAATACAAAGGAAAGGACAAACCATTACAGCTCTACCCATCAAAGACAAGATTAGCTTATGGGATCAATGTTTCAATGTCAGTGTCTCGCAGCATCTTTTCCCTGCCATGTTAATCTCCTTGAACAACCAAAACTCACACTACCCAGTTGCCCTGTCCATACATTCTCTTGGAATGTTCCTTATGCCCCTATGTTTCAATGCCTCTCTGACTCTCTCTCTCTCACTCTGTCTGTCTGTCTGTCTGTCTGTCTGTCTGTCTATCTGTCTGTCTCTCTGACTTTTTCTTTGTCTGTCTCTCCCTCTGTGACTCTCACTCTCTCTCTCTCTCTCTCTTTCTCTCTGTGACTCTCTCTTTCTCTCTGACTCTCTCTGTGTCTCTCCCTCTGTGAATCTCTCTCTCTCCTTTCTCTCTCTCTCTCTCTCTCTTTCTCTTTCTCTGACTCACACACAGAGACAGAAAGGCATTTTGAACTCACAAATATGATAAAAATGGCATGCACAGTCATGCATGCATGCACATACATGCACACATATACATGTATAGTCGTGCATGCACACGTACAGTCGTGTATGCACGCATGAATATGCAAAGTCACACAGACAGGTATACAAACAGACCTAACTCAGACAGAAGGCACACAAACACAGGCACACACACACATACAGAGAAAGACATAAATATCTCATGCCGTACTTAAAATATGTTTGTTTGCTGTGCTATACTACCTACCCACTCCAATTGCAGCTACCCAAATGTTTTTAATCGATGTTAAAAGCATTTTTTCATAAACTCAAAATGACAATAAAAATTCTAAATCTGGCCAAAAAAAATAATAAAATTATTGGTTCAGAGCACAGCAAACAAACATATTTTAAGCATGGCATCATACACAGGAGATAGCAGCTGAGCAAACACACAGGATCATACACATAAGATGCACACAGAAAGGCACACAGATACATCAGGCATCATACACAGGAGATAGCAGCTGAGCAAACACACAGGATCACACACATAAGATGCACACAGAAAGGCACACAGAAACATACTACAACAGTTGGCAAGGGGCTATTACAAGTGGGTGGGTTTCCAGTAAGGTTGGAAAAATTGGTATATCACACAGGCAGGACGTTGCAATAGGACAGGAAAGGGTAGGATAGGATACAATATGATATGATATAATAGGATATAATAGGATATGATATGGTACGATACAATACGATACGATACGATACGATACGATACGAAACATGATACGATACGAAACATGATACGATACGATACGATACGATACGATACGATACGATACGATACGATATGATACGATACGATATGATACATATATATGGGACAATACAATAAATATAATAAATACAAAACACAATAAAATATCAGAGAATACAATACAGATAAGTGATACAATACATATTATAAAGGATAATACAATATTGTGAGGACAATAAAATACAATTCAATACAATATAAACAATACAATACACTAAAATGCTGATAGAAAGAAATATTAAAGAGGTTTATTGGTGAACAGACATATATACCTGATCTATTCAGTATTGCATTTTTTCTGATATCCATGTTTTTAAAGATGTGATATTGCCCAGATATCACATCTTTACTTACTAGCAACTACAATCAGATGAATTGCAACACTAAGTTTATCATGTTTATTTCTGTTCACCAATATAGGATGAAATCAAAATGAATACATGTACATGTAATTATAAAATATTTGACATGAATTATACAATAAACTACAATAAACTACTATAAATATATAAACTACAAATACAATAAGAGACATCTTAACAACATAAAGTTGATAGAAATAATAAAACAAAAGCAGGATAGGTGTGGGTGGGGAGAGGTGGAGATTTGTGATGGAAGTGGAAATGGAGTTCATGTGAACAAATGGTAAAATGCATGCATTGAATACGCATGCATTTATAAACATTGGACATCAGGCAAGACAAAGGGGCCCTGGGTGCCGGCTGGATATCAAGTTGAGAATAATATTATTTGCAGGAGTGCTGGGGGCCACAACACGGAAACAGATCCCATAAACCAGTCAGGTCTTCAACCAGTAGATCGGAAAATTATGTCCCTTTTGTCCTTTGATTGCCATTAATTTTGTTATCAGTTAAATCAAGCTGAACACTTCAAGGTTTCACTACACAGTTGAGTTTTGTTCTTTTGTTCTATATAAAACAATATTCCATACTCGATTACATAGGACTATTTTTTAAGTGCAAGAATCTTACTATTATGATGCAACTGTGTAGGGAGACCTTAAGGGTGAGTGCATGCACCATTTTATCAATAAAATTTAATGCGCAACAACTTCAGATAATTGTCTGAACAAAAAGCGCAGTTAAAAGTTGATCTCTGTATATCTTAAAGACCAATGGCTTCAGACAAACTTCTTATTTTAAACAAAATTTGCCATTTTCACCACAAAACGCTGGATTTTTGTCCCATTGCATTTCCATAGCTAATGTCATTTGTAAGTTTTCAGTTGCTGAATATTTTTCTTTGAAAATGCCTCTGTATTGTGTTAGAATGTGTACATTCTTTGTTTCATAATATATTCAGTGTTTTAAACATGCTCTTATATGGAAATTGCTATTTCAACATTAAAATGAAATCATTTGCCAGTTTCAATATAGGCTAGGGATTATGAGTGTATTGTCATTTGCTAAATTAGTTCAAGAATCTTGTTATCCTTTCCTTTGTATTGTCAGATTTTTTTTAACGGGGTTTTGTAACCACTATTTTCAGGTTACACATGGCATTTTATCCAGTGTTATTGGTAGAAAAATACCTCAGAATGAATCCGAGTAGAACCACTGTCCTTCCGCATGTAACTGGCAAACATTCTCAAATAATGTGTTTGGAGTGAGCAGGACTCAAACCCACAACCCACACAGTGAGAGGTAAGAGATTTTGAGACTACCTCAGACTATACCGCCATGGAGAACCATTCTTTTTAGAATATTATTTCTAACTTGACTTTTATCATTATATATCTGTCAGATTATCACCTATAATGTGTATGTATATATACTGGTTAAGGCCAGGGTTTGTAGGAATGGTAGGGAGGTAGGGTATATACTGGTGGGCTAGCCCTAGGTATAATATAATAAATTTTGGGGCTGGTTATTATATAAGATTAATATGTTCCAATTAAGTTGTTTTGTGTTTTTTCAACCTTTTCTCTACAGTTGTGCTTTTATTTCACATTTTAAATCCCATTTGATTTATTTCACACATTATATAATATTGAACCTTTTATGATTTCATATATTTTTCACGTTTAGTTTTAATCTTTTTTTTCTTTCCATGTAAATCCATGTTAAGTTATGTAATGTTATGTAAATCCATGTAAAATCATGTAAAGTTCTTAATTTGGTAAATGGGAGGTTGATTTCTACGTCAACCACAATTACCATACCATGACACACTTAAATATTTTTATTACAAACTATAAACACTGTACATGTACATAAACTTAACATAACTGTACAGATCTCATAAAATGCCATGTACACACTGTATCATTAATAAAACACTGTACATGTACAAAAACTTAAAATAACTGTACAGATCTCATGAAATATCATGTACAAACTGTATTATAAACACTGTACATGTACATAAACTTACATAACTGTACAGATCTCATAAAATGCCAAGTACACACTGTATCATAAACACTGTACATGTCATAAACTTAACATAAAGGTACAGCTCTCATAAAATGCCATGTTCACACTGTATCATAAACACTGTACATGTACATAAACTACATTAAACCAATCCCATAAAACACCATGTACACACTTCAGTGTACAAACCCCATAAAACACCATATACACATGTAACACTGTACATACCCCATAAAACACCATATACACAATATGCCGTACAAAACCCATACAACACCATGTACACACTACACTGTACAAACCCTATAAAACACCATGTATGCACTACACTGTACAAGCCTCATTAAACACCATGTACACACTACACTGTACAAACCCTATAAAACACTATGTATGCACTACACTGTACAAGCCTCATTAAACACCATGTACACACTACACTGTACAAACCCTATAAAACACCATGTATGCACTACACTGTACAAGCCTCATTAAACACCATGTACACACTACAGTGTACAAACCCCATAAAACACCATATACACATGTAACACGGTACATACCCCATAAAACACCATGTACTCAATTTGCCATACAAATCCCATACAACACCATATACACACTACTTTGTACAAACCCCATAAAACACGATGTACACACTACTGTACATATCACACAAAACACCATGTACACACTACACTGTACACTGGCCTCATAAAACACCATGTACACACTACACTGTACAAGCCTCATGAAACATCATGTACACACTTCACTGTACATATTGCATAAAACACCATGTACACACTACACTGTACAAGCACCATAAACATCATGTACCTGAACTACATTGAACAAACACATAAAACATCATGTACATATTACACTGTACATATTGCATATAACACCATGTATGCACTACACTGTAAATATCACATAAAACACCATGTACCCACTACACTGTACTTATTGCATAAAACATCATGTATGCACTACACTGTACATATTGCATAAAACACCATGTACCCACTACACTGTATATATTGCATAAAACATCATGTATGCACTACACTGTACATATTGCATATAACACCATGTATGCACTACACTGTACATATTGCATAAAACACCATGTATGCACTACACTGTACATATTGCATAAAACGCCATGTACACACTACTCTGTGCAAGCCCTATAAAACACCATGTACACACTACACTGTACAAACACATAAAACACCATGTACACACTACACTGTACAAACACATAAAACACCATGTACACACTACTCTGTACAAACACATAAAACACCATGTACACACTACACTGGACAAGCACATAAAACACCATGTACACACTACACTGTACAAACACATAAAACACCATGTACACACTACACTGTACAAACACATAAATCACCATGTACACACTACTCTGTACAAACACATAAACCACCATGTACACACTACACTGTACATATTGCATAATACATCATGAACACACTACACTGTACAAACACATAAAACACCATGTACACACTACTCTGTACAAACACATAAAACACCATGTACACACTACACTGGACATGCACATAAACCACCATGTACACACTACACTGTACATATTGCATAATACATCATGAACACACTACACTGTACAAACACATACACCACCATGTACACACTACACTGTACATATTGCATAAAACACCATGTACACATTACACTGTACAAACACATAAAACACCATGTACACATTACACTGTACAAACACATTGAACACCATGTACACACTACATTGTACATATTGCATAAAACACCATGTACACATTACACTGTACAAACACATAAAACACCATGTACACACTACACTTGACAAGCACATAAAACACCATGTACACACTACACTGGACAAGCACATAAAACACCATGTACACACTACACTGTACAAACACATAAAACACCATGTACACACTACACTGGACAAGCACATAAAACACCATGTACACACTACACTTGACAAGCACATAAAACACCATGTACACACTACACTGGACAAGCACATAAAACACCATGTACACACTACACTGTACAAACACATAAAACACCATGTACACACTACACTGGACAAGCACATAAAACACCATGTACACACTACACTGTACATATTGCATAATACATCATGAACACACTACACTGTACAAACACATAAACCACCATGTACACACTACACTGTACATATTGCATAAAACACCATGTACACATTACACTGTACACATTACACTGTACAAACACATTAAACACCATGTACACACTACATTGTACATATTGCATAAAACACCATGTACACATTACACTGTACAAACACATAAAACACCATGTACACTGTCACACTACACTGAACAAACACATATACACATGTAACACTGTACATACCCAATAAAACACCATGTTCACAATATGCCGTACAAACCCCATACAACACCATGTACACACTACACTGTACAAACCCTATAAAACTCCATGTATGCACTACTCTGTACAAACCCCATAAAACACCATGTACACACTACGGTACATATCACATAAAACACCATGTACACATTACACTGTATAAACACATAAAACACCATGTACACACTATTTTTTGTAAACTTAACTAAACATGTACCAGTAGTGTCATATAAACCTTACCTTTTGTTGTTGCTATGGATACATGGCACTGCATGGCTATCAGAATTAGAGCATGTTAACATTGGACACAGCAATAATGGACATGGCTTATCAAAAATCTACCAAGGAAAGAAACCATTGTTGATTAATTTGGTCAATAAATATTTGAAACAAAAAAGTTTCATAGTACCTGCACTTTACTGTCCAATAAAATAATATTATTTCTGGACCTTATACTAAAAAGAGAGGTTTCTCCCTATGGTAGACCAACATGATAACCCATGTTTAATGGATTCCTTTCAAAGGACATGGCAATATTGACTGGGATTGTTAAATATGGTCGTCTGGACTTTTTTAGCCTTCGTATACTGCAGCCGACAAATGTAGACAAAAAGAACGTCAATTTTAACTATCAAAATAGGACCATTCACACAAAAATGATCTTGAATAAAAATCAGTTGCCTGAATTCCTTCTCTATAGAATTCCTTACCAAAAAAGAAAAATGATTGAATTATTGAAAATCAAGACATGGTAATACTGACAATAAAAATGATCTGACCCTCACTCTTTACTTTTGGAAGGAGAAAAAATGCCCAAAGAACAAACTGAATGAAACTTCAAAAATATATGATGCAGATTTCTGAGTTATAAAGAATGAAAAAGCAGAATGAGCCTAGAACATTCTTACCTTACTTTCATTCAGTTAAAAAACTACCAGTATTTTTCTTTTATTTCATCATTGACCTTTCTGTTCTTTTAGTATATCAATCATCACGAAGACTGTTGCCATGCGGGGATTCAAACTCACAACCCCTGGATTGATAGTCAGACGTGCTACCGACTGAGCTAATCGGGGCCTTTGCAATATCAAATATGAAAAACATCAAGGTAATGAATGTCATGTTAGAAATGATTATCTTTATAAATACAGTATATACTAATATACTTTAGTTAAATAATGAATTACAATTGAATGACATGTATCAAATAACAGTTAGATTATTCAGAATCACTTTTTACTTGTAGAGAGAAAAAAAAAGAAAAAAAATGAAAAGATAAAATTATATAAAAAATATATCTGCATTTTATTAATACTTGATGCAACCTAAAAATAAATGTCTTCATTTTGCCTCTATTACATGTAAATAAAAAGAAATGTTACAACATAATGCCTAGAACATTCTTACCTTAGTTTCAGTCAGTTTCAAACAACTCCTGTCATCATTGGACTTTCTCATTTTCTTTGTGCAGGTATGTGAAGTTCCTGAGAATAAACAATCAAACATGGTACATTTGATATTAGGACAATTTGACTATTTTACAGCAATTGTGAAAGAAGTAACACACCAACTTAGATAAATCAAACTCAAAGTCTTCCTTGGTGGAACCAGTACTAAGCATATGCTGAAAAATTGTCTTGTTAAAGGGCACAGCACATAGCCATGGATCGAACCCATGGCCCTAATACCCTGGATCAAATCTATGCTCTACAAATGGAACATGCATGGCACCGTAAGGATGATTTAATTAAGTAACAGTAAAACCAGCAAGGTAATGGACCGGATGTCATTGTAACACACAACATATATGGCTATATATGGAAGAAATATGTGTAATACCCCTGTCCTTCCACAAGTTACTGGCAAATTATCTCAAATCAAGTTCTTGACCAAGCTGGGCTCCAACCCATGACCTCAGCAGTCACAGAGGTAAATGGATATTACACAACAGTGCCTTCGGCCACCTGCCCATGGAAGATCCAACAAAAAACATAAAACAAAACAAAACACAACATATATGCAATGTCTTATTATGACGTGTTGTACAATATTGTTTTGTATATATATTTAAGTTCAGGGTTCATCCAAACTGACTTTACTTGGATACATTATCACAATAACTCAATGATGATTGATATTCGACATTGTGTTTCATTATCATTCGTCTCTCACCACTGATTCAAGTGGGAAAGTTATCAGTTACTTGCGGAGATGAGGTATGCTTGAGTACTGGTTAATCTCAGGAAACAGTGGTTATGTTAACTGATCATCTGTTAGCCATCGATGGTTTAAAATGACGCTGAATATTCAACCAACCACAATAACTGGATCAATCATAACTTGCCATGAAGTGATGGTCCAACTTAAAATGTTCCCATAAACAGGCATTTCAAGCACCTATAATATAACTCAGTGAATAAACTGATCCCCAAAATTAAACTTTGACTGAAAATAAAGCAAAAATAAAAGAAGAATAAATCAGTAATAGAAAAGATTATACTGACCAAAGAAAGAAGTTTATCATAATCCAATCTTAGAATTTCATGATGTTGGAATATGCAGCACATATATAACTACTGTAACCTTACATGATACAGAAAGGATTATATCACCTGTTTACACTGACCAATTAATATGCTCATAGTGAATACTTGTCACAGGTAATATCAGCAATCAGCAAAAAGGTGTGAGAATTAATATTCCCTGTTTGGTGCCTCACCCCTTGTGTCCAAATTTATATTGACCTTTGGATTTTGTAACTGTACATTTAGCTGTCATAACAAAACAATATATTAACCCCCAAATTGTGGGCAATGCATGAAATGACATAAGATGAGGTGTTCACATTTTTCATAAAAATGAAAAAATAATTTTTTTTTAAAAATTAAGCGGTCAAATAATTAAAACATATATATGCAGTAATAGAACTCCAGAAGTGTGCAGAAGTGGGAGATATTTATCCATCACAACTATGGACTTTTTTTTATATGCAGTTTAAGACAATTTTCAACATGGCAGGGTTTACATAGCATATCCAGTTTATCGGTGGAGGAAAAGACCTTAGAATGAATCTGAGTAGTACCACAATCCTTCCACAAGTAAATGGCAGACTTTCTCAAGTAAATCTTTTTAACCAAACAGGGCTCAAACCCATAACCTTAGCAGTGACAGATCAGTGGTCATTAGACCAGGGCTTAAAAATTACACTTGTCCACTTGCCATGACAAGTGAATATTTGGTCAGGACGAGTAAGATTTAAGAAACTGACCTTAATATTTCTTTGATTTTAAGCATTCAATTAAAAATGTTGGAAAGGGAGGATGAGTAGCTTTTATCAGAAATTCAATCCTTGTAGGCAACAGCACCTTAGACCACCCGGTCACAAAGAAACCCATTAGGTTAAACCAACTTAAAATGCATTTAACAAAAATGGTATACACTCCTCCTTACCCTAAATTGACAAAATATGTACTCTCCAAATATATAGATTTCTCAAGAGTCTTTAAAAGATATTGAACTAAGATGATGTGATGCCAGCTGTTCTATGAAACTTGGTATATAACACATCAATACATTCTTCATGAAGGTGTTGAGATGTCAAATATTTGAAGTTCAAAGGAGATGCACCGAGACTTTACACACAGATCTGTGTTAATTCACCATCAGCAGATATCCAAGTGTAATGTTGTAATATTAGATAGTCTCCTCTTACAAAAAGGATCTTGCATGAGGGCTTATTTATTATTGAATTTATTAAATGAATTTGAAAACATATACTATGTGAGTTTGATAAATTCAATAATAAATGAACATGAATGTATGATTGGTTTTATCAGATAACTCTGACAAGTTTACATTTACCAGTTATTTAAAAGATCTTCTCTATAAGGAATGAGAAAAAAATGGGGCATATTGTCATTGTATGATGTAACATCCCACAAATAATCTCATTTAACCCTTTACTCCATAGATACGCATTTTCCCGCACCAATCACAGAAGGCCTTTGAAAACAGTGCAAGAGTTCAGATTGCTCGTTACAAGCAATCTGAACACTTCCTGCACTGTTTTCCACTCTTTCAGTTAATATAAACATAATTCACCCAATAATTCAAAAGCCTTCTATATGACAGATGTCCAAAGGCGTCTATATTAGAGGTGTCTAAAGGCGTCTATATTAGGTGTCCAAAGGCGTCTATATGAAGTAAAGGGTTAACCATGACAAATCGACATCATTTATATATTTGGGTAAGTCCAAAAGTACTTCAACAACTTACGTACAAGAGCCAAGTTATACGGAAAATACTGAGCGATGAATCGGAAGTGATATTTCACTTCTACTATTGCTGGAAGTTTTGTCTACATGATGCAAATAGGAAACTGAGATACCCAATGTGTATGCAGGCATTTAATTATGCTTGAAAGTGGCGATAAATGTTATTTATGTTGCAAAGGCATCCTGTGTAACACATCTGTTATCATCTATGATATAAAAGTAAACAATTTGTTGTTCAACCTAAATTGAGTTGCATCACTCATAGCACAGCTGCTAGAATTAACCACGAGGAATAACTATACCACAAATCAGCAGATTTTATATTCTATTTGTTGAAAAGACAAAAGTATTGGTGATCCTAGTATTGCCATCACACAGGTTGCGCCCAACAGAATCACACAGATTGCAAAAAAGTGAATTCTATACAATTTTTGTGGAAGCTTAATTAGTTGTCTCCAAAACAGATATGCCAGTGATCCTAACTCTTTCCATCACTCATGTAGTACCCAACAAAACCAGAGGAAAGCTTGCACTTAAACTGTTTGAACATTTAGGTTGAGGATAATGACTGACCACAGGTTAACTTTTTATGTTGTCAACAACAAAGGGGTAATGCTCAATATCACCTATCTATAGGGAGGTTGGAATGTTCCGTACAGTTTTATAACAACCATTTCTTCCCCAGGCCCAGTTAACTCATTCAGCAACGTGTCTGACCGGCAATCAGGGGTTGTGAGTGTAAATCAACCACCCAGTCACAGTCTCTGTGATGACTGAGATATGACATTTCATCTCATTGTTATTCATCTCTCACCAATGATTCAAGTGGCAAAGTTGTCAATTTCTTGATACTGGATCACCTTCCAGGATTCCAGGAAAGAGTGGATAGGTTAACCAATTACCTGTTAGCCTTTGGTTTTTAAAGGAAGCATATCAGGATTTTTCAAAATTGAAAAAAAACAATTTCCCCTAATTTATCATGAATATAATATGCTCACTAAATTGTGATACATTTATGTAGTGTGCACTGTAAATTGTGATACATGTATGTAGCCTGCACAGTAAATTGTGATACATTTATGTAGGGTGCACAGTAAATTGTGATACATGTATGTAGCGTGCACAGTAAATTGTGATACATTTATGTAGGGTGCACAGTAAATTGTGATACATGTATGTAGCGTGCACAGTAAATTGTGATACATTTATGTAGGGTGCACAGTAAATTGTGATACATGTATGTAACGTGCACAGTAAATAGTGATACATTTATGTAGCGTGCACAGTCAATTGTGATACATGTATGTAGCGTGCACAGTAAATTGTGATACATTTATGTAGTGTGCACAGTAAATTGTGATACATTTATGTTGGGTGCACATAAATTGTGATACATTAATGTAGGGTGCACAGTAAATTGTGATACATTTATGTAGGGTGCACAGTAAATTGTGATACATTTATGTAGTGTGCACAATAAATTGTGATACATTGAGGTAGTGTGCACAGTAAATTGTGATACATTTATGTAGTGTGCACAGTCAATTGTGATACATGTATGTAGTTTGCATAGTAAATTGTGATACATTGAGGTAGTGTGCACAGTAAATTGTGATACATTTATGTACTGTGCACAGTAAATTGTGATACATTTATGTAGGGTGCAAAGAAAATTGTGTTACATTTATGTAGTGTGTACAGTAAATTGTGATACATTTATGTATGGTGCAAAGTAAATTGTGTTACATGTATGTAAGGTGCACAGTAAATTGTGATACATTTATGTAGGGTGTAAAGTAAATTGTGATACATTTATGTAGGGTGCAAAGTAAATTGTGATACATTTATGTAGGGTGCAAAGTAAATTGTGTTACATTTATGTAGCGTGCACAGTAAATTGTGTTACATTTATGTAGGGTGCACAGTAAATTGTGATACATTTATGTAGTGTGCACAGTAAATTGTGATACATTTATGTAGGGTGCAAAGTAAATTGTGATACATTTATGTAGGATGTAAAGTAAATTGTGTTACATTTATGTAGGGTGCAAAGTAAATTGTGATACATTTATGTAGTGTGCATAGTAAATTGTGATACAGTTATGTAGGATGCACTGTGTATTGTGATACAGTTATGTAGGATGTAAAATAAATTGTGATACATTCAAGTAGTGTGCAAAGTAAATTGGGATATATATGTAGTTTACATTGTAAATTGTAATTCAGTTATGTAGGATGCACAATATTGTGATACATTGATGTAGTGTGCACAGTAAATTGTTATATCATGTAGTTTACACAGTAAATTGCGATACAATTATGTAGGATGCAAAGTAAAGTGTGATACATTGAGTTAGGATGCACAGTAAATTGTGATACATTTATGTAGGATGCACAGTCAATTGTGATACATTTATGTATGCACAGTAAATTGTGATACATTTATGAAGGATGCACAGTAAATTGTGATACATTTATGTAGTGTGCACAGTAAATTGTAATTCAGTTATGTAGGATGCACAATATATTGTGATACATTTATGTAGGATGCACAGTAAATTGTGATACATGTATGTAGTGTGTACAGTAAATTGTGATACATTTATGTAGGATGCACAGTAAATTGTGATACATGTATGTAGTGTGTACAGTAAATTGTGATACATGTATGTAGTGTGTACAGTAAATTGTGATACATTTATACTACAATCATAATGACAAATAGGTTCTATGAACATACATACAATCCATTTTAATTCCAAATAAACTCTGCAATTCGTGTTCTGTGAAATTCAATCCATTGAAAGTCAACAATCACCTATATATATATATATATATATATATATATATATATATATATACATGTTTTGTCAACTATCAACTTAACATGTATCTCTTCAACTAACCAGAACACAAGCAACATTCTTCTTAAAACCATGCACCTCATGCACAGGTCTTCACTCAGGTGAATCACTAAACCAGGGTCAGATCCAGGATTTCAAATTTGGGGTGGTGGGGGAGGGTTAATGACACAACAAAATCTAAATGGGTACGTACGTTTTACAATAGAAATATAGTGGATTTTAATAAAATATGAGAGTTAAGGATGAAGGTCTCTGATAACCGGTTACAAGCAATTCTTTTTATGACAAAGGTAAAATTGGAAGTTATACAAAAGAGAAGAAAGAAACAAATGCTAACATCTATACACATGTCGTGAATAAAAGAAAAAACATTAAATGAATGGATGAATAAAATAGAAACTTTAATGAAAGATTAAAATAGTATTTTATTAAAGCTTTGAGTCTCTTCGCCAAATAATTCCAGGGGAAACCCACAGAACTGACTGTAAGAATGGGGAACTGTTGTGGCGGGATTTTTGCCTTTATTTATTTTTCACCTGTCACGTGAATGCATAGATCTACTTCAAAATCTACACGAAACAGGATGTTTAAAGATAAATGTTATTACTGCTGTAACCTATGATTGCGCTACATTATTCACAAAGGTAGAGACGTGCATGTAAACGATCTAATACTCACCATAGGGCTTTGAGCTTTTGTGACGCTTTCTTGAAAATTAAAATGACCGCCGAACACTGGTACCCCATCGTAGTCGTGATCTCTTTGAAATTAGAATAGATGAGAATGAGACCAGGAAACCAGTCTTTGGCCGTAAGGACAGAGTCACATACTGTACGATCATTGGTTACCTCGTGAAACATGCATGACCTTTCCGGTACACAAGAACCTATTTAGAGAAGAAAATGCAACTGAGATGATATAAACGCTCGCATATTCACGCAAAATCTCGCGAAATCTTGTTTTCAAATATTTTAGCTACCATGGATTCATCTCAGAAATAAAAAATCAAAATATTTCTTTGCAAAATAGTGTTCCCCCAAGTTTTAATGAGTCTTAGAGACGCCCATTAGACTCCTGGCTAAGAACTCCGTCGTCCGCCAACAGACAACCGCCAACAGACAACAACCAGACAGCAGACGTCTAACATATCCTCCTCAGATGACAACCATGTTATATATCAACTTCCTCCCAACAGAGTAACCATCCGGATACAGTGGTGGACATAATGATAGGTATCCAAAGGTCACAACGACGCATGGAAGGTAAGTTTGATGGCTTTGAATAGCCATTAGGAGAAGTAAAAAAAATCGACGCATCAATTAAAAATAAATCAAAACCTCGTAATATTTTTAATCCCATTTTGATTCTTTGTTAGATGGTGTCTCCCCTACTTAATTACCAATCATTCTCATTATATCAATGATAGTTAACCACAAATTGAACCGTCCGTCTTTTTTTTGTCTGTCTTACTGTCTGCCCATCCGTCCGCCTATCTCAGCATGTGTCTCATGTGTGGTAGCACTATGTAGGTTGTATTCAATTCCAGTAATGCTTTGTTTCTCTTTAAGCAGAATATTGATTGATTGATTGATTAATTGATTGATTGATTGATTGATTGTAAAATATTAAAGCCTACATTTCTTTGTACTTACACATTTTAACTATGTAGTTTCTTTAACCAAAATGTATTCTATGGTTGAATTTAAACGTATCTATTTTCAGAACCATGCAAAGCGCGGCGTCAAAGGCTGCCTTTCATCTAACCGCTTCCTATCATTTAGTGTCCTGTTGCAACTTTTAATCGACCAGTTGTTAACACTGCCCTCCCCAGTCCGACAATAGCGGGGGCTTTGACATTTCAATTGGCAGAGCGCAGGTAAAGTACTTTGCTGATAAAGGTCCTACGGAAATATGTTTGTCCCATTTATATAACTACTGTGGGTGGCCCTCCCAGGGTGGGGGTCCCTGTTCTCTGGATATCTTAAAGTAATGCCTGTTGTTCCCCAGGTCTCCAAAAGTATTTGCCAAAGTTCCCAAAAAGTATTTTGTCCATGCTCCCCAGATCTCTAAAAGTATTTCCACTGTTCCCTAGTTATTCAAAAGTTTTAAACATAGTTCCCTGAAAGTACCAAATAGTGTTCCCTTAAATAAAACGCATTCTATAGTATTCTTTATTATTATTTACACATCATTATAATAACACAATCCATGCATTGTCTTCTTTTCCTTGTCCTTTCTGCAGACTTATCAGGCTCACCCTCTACATCTCTTGTCTCTGTATGTCAAATGTCTTGACAAAGGCTGTTTGAATATGTATGTTATCCTCATCATTAAGTTCAATGAAGTCGTGTTTGGCTTCACAAGAAAGGACACAGGATATATTCAGGTGAAATGCCAAAATTTGACCACGGGAACACGACTTCTACAACCCTTTCAGAAGACACCTATAATTATGCTTCATTTAAAATATATATGGTCTATTGCTTGAACTTTCAGAGAAAATGTGTTTTTTATGTTTCTTTAAAAATGTGCTTGTAAGCCCTGTGGCAGGGAGCATTTGTGGTTCAATCACGCTGGTTCAAGATTTTGTGGTTATACAAATGCTGTGCGAGTTTAGTTAAGATTTTTTGAAAATTGTTGGGGATGTTATCGCTTCTACAAGAAAAAGGTTAACGGACGGTCGACGGACAATTTACCACGACATAAGCCCTGCTGGCCTTTGGCAAGTAGAGCCAAAGAAGATATCGAGGGAAGGACAGAAGAGACAAAAAAACTGAACAGCTGATCGGTTCATTTACAAAAGGCAATACATAAACATAAATAATTGACTTTAATGTGTAAACACGATCTAATAAATAAAAAAAAATGTTAGATGCTTAGTGGGATTGAACACATGTCCTTACAATCCGAAATGGACGATGATAACCACTGCACTATTCTGCCTGTAAGCATCAATATTGTAAATATATCTTTGTCCGGAATTACCATCCAAAATTTATTTCGGGTACATACGATTATGGAATGAAGTTAGGCAGGGTTCCAGACTAACACGTTGCCGGAAATCTCCAAAGCTGTCAAAAGCTGTTTCAAGCTGTCAACATCTCATTTTGAAAGTAAATTATGATCAAGTATAGAAAGTATACATAAAATCAGTGACTTAATTACAGAGACTGGCAGGATAAAAGCAATATAATGCACATGGCACTTTTAGTATTTCTTTAATAACTCTTCGAATCTGTGTCTGAATTAAACAATTTTGGTACCAAAGTAAAGGTGATAAAAATGATGACTAATTCCAATTATCTAATATTTTCTTCTAAATTTAAATTATTACAAATTGAAATCAAAATATGTTGAAATTTTCAAGAAAAAAATATTTTTTTAACAAAATTTAACATATACGCAATACGCAAAAATAGAAAATAGTAGGTAGAAAGATGAAGAAGTAAGTTTTCCATCGGTGGCGAAAGTTTCATATCGATATTTATTAAAGTCGTTTTTCTTATTTCTTACTTCAAAAATGGGCTAAAAAAGAGAAAACGATCACACACAAAACTTTAAGCGTAAAAATTCTTCATTTCTTTAAATTTAAAAAAGAAAAATTAATCTCCCAAATTTACAATCAAGCCCTTTCTTTTGATACCATAATCACGAAAATATGTTGTTTGGTTCTGGAGGATGTGTGTTTCGATGATTTAGAAAACGCCACGGTGTCTAGTGGTAGAGCACCGAACCCATGATCGGAGGGTCGTGGGTTCGATCCTCCGCCACGACTTTGTGTGGTGTCCTTGAGCAAGACACCTTTTCCATGATTTGTCTAAGTTGTAAGAACTTGTTTCACAATCGAGGTAAAATAAATAAGTTCAAACTAAACTATAAAAAGTCAAATGTGCAACCTGAAATTAAAACAAGTGTCTCCAGTTGCCTATCTCTGTTTATATGTTTCTGATAAAATTGATCAAATTAGGTACTTTTTTCCTTTTTTTTTCTTTCAGGACAATATCCCTAGATCTCTAAAATTAGGTCATTGATTTCTGGATATCTGAAAATAAATGGCCATGTTCTCCAGATCTCCAAAACCCCTGGGAGGGCCTCACTGTGTAAGTTTGGTTTGGATCCGTTGAAAAATGATAGTGGTGTCGTCAGTGACTACCGCGTGCATAAGATCAAGTAAAGCCAACTTAGATCATTCAAATGCAGGTAACAGTAATGATATGGTTTTCCTACCCAAATGAAACTCGATGTGCCATATATCACAGTTTATGTATTGAAAATGACGTTAATGAGAGTATAATAGTGATTCTTACATTTGTGCTATTATTACAGAAAAGTATATCTTATGTATGTGTAATTATCATATACATGTCAACAGACAAATATGGCGGGTGATTCTTCGGCTAAAATGGCAAGACTGGAATTTCCAGCTTTCCCCGAGCTTTCCGATATGACAAAGTTGCGGCTAACAGAAGCATTAAATGATTTAGAAACAGACGTTTCAAACAGTTTGTGGCTATTAAAAATCACAAAATGCGACGCAGATCATTGCAGCAGCTTATCAAATGCCAGATGTTACGTGGAGAGAAGTTCTGAAGATGTAGCAAATCCCCATTCCCATATTGTGTACGATTTTGCTGGCATATTTGACCGTGGAGTGACTGTTCTCAAATCTTTTCTTAACGACCCTTCTGATTTGCCAAAGCTCAACGCTGAAAAAGTTGGCCTTCAAAGACTTGTGTCATTTCTCAAAAATATAGATGGTAAGAGGTATAGAGAATATATTGGAATCTGGGATAGTCAAAATGAGTATGCACTGGATTCTTTAATATTTATTCGTCAGAGATTCTCTATAAAGTAAAACAATAAATAGATATATATATATTTATAATAAACAATAAATGAGATTAACAAATTAAGCAAATATAAAGATCTGAACATGTCAATTATTTACATTTCTATTTAATAAATTCTGGATCTAGATGTAATATATTCCATGTATAAATTTACTTGTAAAAAAACACAATACAACTTAAGCTCTTACCAAATTTTACATCTGCAACATTTATAAATATTTAATAACTTCCAGTTCCAATGTTGTTCCTAACCTTTACTTTATTCGAATGCCGTCAAAAATAAACAAGTTACGTCAAAAGAGGAAATGACGTCGCGCCGAATTGCACATCGACGTTAATGCATTCGCGCCAAATTGATGTTTTATGATATTGGAACAATGGAAATTAATGTCACTTCTATTTAAGAATTTACAGAAATCTTACAGAATATATATACAGTAGAACTTTGATGGCTCGATCCCGACGACTCTGAACAAAATAGTTTGAGTTAAGGGCTGTTCGAGTCAAGTATTGTTCAATATCATACCACACATGTACATGACGTGTATACATCCAAATAGGGATACGGCTGGGATCAGATAAGTAGTTTGAGCCAAATTTGGTATTCCATCCATCCGTGTTCGAGTCAGCAAAGTTCTACTGTATAGCTTCTTTTTTTTTCCAGTACTAATGCAAAACAACTATTGTAGCATTGCCGCACCATTGTGAATATAAATACATATGTCAGGGAGGGTCCAAAAGTGCAAAATTTAAAAATAGGGTAAAAACATAGTGCTCAGTGGTTTACTTCAGGGCAGATGCAATTTGAGCCTTGAATGTTTTCAAGTTGAGGACTGTGGCAAGGCTCAGTGGCAGCTGGTTTTATAAGATGATGGAGAAAGGGAAAAATGACTCTTTCAGCACCGACGTCTTGCAGTATGATACCAAGTACCTTATTGAGTGACCTCTTGTTGACACTCCCAGTGGATGGAAATTAATCTCACTGGGGATAGTAATATGGGGGCATATCAGACACCCTAGGATTTCAATACAATTTAAAAATATACCATTTATAGCATTATATGTGTACTACACTTGTTTTCAGACCTTATCAAATCAGATAATACATTAACACATTTCTCGGGAAAATATTGCTGTTGATATTTTATTGGAAGAGAGCAGTTCACATAAACAAGTTTCCTCTCACGTTTTCTCCAAGGTGGCACCAATTTTTTTTATTTTGCATTTTCAACATGAAATATAAAGGTTTAACCTAGTTAATGACTAGTTTAACAGTTATCAATTCCGCGTTCATTTTGTGATCAAAATGAAATCTGTGGAATAAGAAATTGAAAATATATATAATGCTTTTTTTTTTATTAAAAACAACAATTTAAAGAAAAGTGTCGAATAAACCCCTGGTGAACAATTCAATGAGCTGTCGGATGAACCCCACATGAGATTTTTTTATCCATTAAACCCTGTTTCGTTGTCTGGTAAACAAAATGTCTGATAATCCCAGTGGGGTGGTATACATAGACAACTTCTTGGATGTGAATAATTATACCTGTCGGAAATGAAGATTTTATACGAATTTCATAACATTTAGCCGAGCAAGATGGACACAAATCCTAGGGTGTCAGATATTCCCCTGTATAACTGTGTTTGTCATAGTCATGACAGCTTTTGTCATGATTTTGTAGCACCAATTATATAATATTTGGATTTTTATACTATGTTTTAAACTCATGTTATTTGAGTCATAACCACAATATTGTGTTGAGTGCTCAGTCCATAGACCTATGGTTGGCAGAGCATTACTGAACTCAAGATTGGTAGGTCCCTGGTTCAAACCTCTACTACAGCTGTGTATTGACAAGACACTTTATCCACATGTGCTTAGTACTGGTTCTACCCAGGAATATTTTGAGGGTGATTAATATGTCGAAGTGGTAAGAACATGTTTCACAATCATTATAAATAAATAAGTTTAAAACAATAGCATTATGACACCAAGTAACATAATCAAGGTTCTTTCATGTATCATCAGGTGCCCAGCTGTGGTGGCTGTCTGGCTTGTTTAGGTGAACTTAGTTGGTGCATATATACAAAGACTTATATATAGAAGGATAGGCAGCTTGCATCTCTCTACTACATTTTGATAAAATAGCATTTGAAGAGTTTATACTTCGGCAAATTAATCATTCAAATTTTATAGGTAACTGATTTCTTTAGCATAAAATGTAAGGTGAATGTAACATTGAATGTATTATAATGTAAACATGCAAAATGATATTGTATTTATTGAAACAAACAAATGCAAATGGTACAGTATGTTTATTTATTGTTTATAATTTAACCTTCTATTTATATTCAGATGTTGGAAAAAAACTTGCTGCAAACAATCACAAAGACAATAAGAAGAGGGAGCTACACTGGACCCTTCAAGTTGTCCATCATGTACTGAAAGAACTGGCTGTGAACCAAAGATACATTGTTGATGATCAATCCAAGTTACAAATAGACTTTTGTCCATGCTGTAGAGAAGACATGACTGGCAGTTATGGGGACACCAGTATATGTAAGAAATATAAATTTAAAACCTAAAATATTAATTCATATTAGGTATCATTAGATGGTTGTTTGTTTGTTTTTTTAATGGGCTTTAACGCTATTTTCAACACATTTCAGGTTATATATAATATATCCAGTTTTACTGGTGGAAGAAGACCTCAGACTGGTACAGATTGAGTAGAACAACCATTCTGACGCAAGTAACTGACAAACTTTCTCACATAAAGTTTTTTGAGCGAGTGGGACCCAAACCTACAACCTAAGCAATGAGAGGTAAGTGATCTTGAGACAGCGCCTTAGATCACTTAGCCATGGAGTACCCCCTTATTGTTGAATATTTATAACCCTACAAAGGAAGTTTGAGAGCCAGGCCGGGTTTGCTTTGTCAGAAGAGAATCTGACTATCAATCCAGGTGCCGCAAGTTCAAATCTCTGCCCTGTCATAGTCGTTGTGATGATTGATATATGACATTACATTCATTGTTATTTGTCTATCCCCTGATTCTTTTATAGCCATTATTGGGTTATATTCCCAATGGCAAATAGTATCTTTTTTTCCAAATTGAGTGGAAAAATTCCCAATTGAAAGCTTCAATAATTATAGATTGAAACTTGCCATAATTCCTTGATAAAAAGTTTTCCCTATTCTGAATTGAGTATGACATTGATTCTTTAATTAAATGGCCAGAGAAGCAAGTGTACACATTTTTATGAAGTTTAACAAATATATATTATAATGCAAAAGTTTTCACAATGTTATGAAAACACCATTAAAATTCCCAATTCCAAGGGTGTTGGTCATCTTCCCAAAATGGTTAAAAAAAACACTGCAGTTGTTTTTTCTGTCTGTCACCCAGTTTGTTTTAATCAGTCGGTTTGTCAGCAACTTGTGGAGCAAACTACTTCCACTGTTTTCAAACAATACTTAACCGAAGTTAATTATCAATATGAAAATTATTTGGTTTTTGAGCAGCTCTTATGTTTAAAGACCAGCATGGTTTTGTGCCGGTCTATTTTAAGCCTGATTTTTTATTTATTTATAAGACTGGTGAGCTTTTGTCACCCCTATGCGTTGGCGTCTCACATGTAACATCCACTCAATAACTTACACAAACGTGCCCTATTCATTTCAGATTAATTTACATCCCAATACTTTGTACTGGATTAAAATTAACTCTGCATCTCAGATCTTACATACACCTCATACCGATAATGGTACACACAATTTCAATAAAATCTAGTTAAAACTGTGGAAATAATCGCTCGACACATTTCAGTATGACAATCAACAGAAAAATATATGTCCAAGGACATTAACTCTGAATGGTAAAAGTCAAAGCCATAAAACTCATTACGCTGGTTAGGTATACAAAGTGTCCAACAAAAAGAAAGTAGTTTGCACCATAAATTAAGTATACAAATCAACAGAAAATACCAATCGAAGGGTAACAACTCTGAATGTATGGCAAGAGTCAGTGCTATAACAATATTTGCCACACACAGCTACACCTCATGATTACTATATATTATATGCAAAAAAAGGTTATTGAAATCCAACAAAAATTGTGGAAGTAGCACCACTAGGCTTAAAAATATGTTAAACAAACCGACCAACCACCAATCCATCCGCCGGATGAGATGACCCCCTCCCAAACTTCATTTAAGGGTGTATAATAATTTCCAACACTTATTATGATGTTCATAGTGAGTATCATACATTTGTATATTAAGCAGTAGAATTGCATCATATAATATATATATATACTAGAGTACTGGAACACCACATATATCTCGAACTATTTATCGGTCGAATTTCTATTTTAATGTATACACATGTACATGTATGGTATGATGTTGAACAATACTTAACTCGAACGGGTCTTCTGTGGCCAGGTGGTCTAAGGCGCCGTCTCAAGATCACTTACCTCTCACCGCTTAGGTCGTAGGTTCGAGTCCCACATGCTCCAAAACTTTATTTGAAAAAGTTTCCAGTTACTTGCGGAAGGACAGTGGTTCTACTCAGTCTGAGGTCTGAGGTCTTCCTCCACCAGTAAAACTGGAAAAGTGTTGAAAACGGTGTTAAACCCCATTCAAAAAAAAAACAAAAAACAACTTGAACAACCTTTAACTCAAACTATTTTGTCAAGTTCCGTCGGGTTCGAGCCATCGAAGCTCTGCTGTATTGGGAATTTGTTTTTGTGTGTAGTCATCATCTAAATTTTAGTGTGCACAATTGGTGTGGTTCACATCTGTACTATGTTTGTGCTATAAAATAATTAATTTGTACTTTTTCATAAAAACATAAATGCGTATTTGGGTCTAAAATATTGAAATAATTAATCATTTTAATTTTTTGAACACAACAAAGATGAACTTAAACACGATTTCAGATCTTCATGTGTCGAAAAGTGCGTTGGCATGCATGCTGTCTCATCATAAACAATAACACCATTGGAAAGTGAAAATATTGGCAACATTTTGTAGCTTTTTTGTTTGTAAATTACTTAAATTGTAAAAAAGTTATGATTGAATTTTACCTAAATTCCTATGTTTTCATCAGATTTTTGGTGTGGCAACATCATTTGTTTGCTTCCCCACCGTTAACTATGTAATTTGTTGTTGTTATTTTCCAAAATATGTTGCTCTTAATAGTCAATTTTTATCCAAATTTTAGTAATGAATTTCTACATACATTAAATATTAAATCAGCCCTTTTTAACTAGAAATCAAGTAAAGAATTTAAGAGATACTGCCAGGTTTTTCCACCAATTCTTGACCGATTCTTGATATAAACGTTAGCTTTTCTTAAACTACTTTATGTATAATATTAGCAAATATATTAATTTCCAATAATAAATGAAAATGTTTTAAAAACTATTGTGTAAATTTAATCGCAATGACCTGCTCATTTCAACCTTATGTATCTCATTCATTTGATAAAGTATTTAATTATCTTTTCAGTTTCAGAAACTAGATATTCTATACTTTCTAAACATATGTTAGAAACCACTTATAAGTTTGTATCAAAGCTACTATTTAAAAAAAATTCTGCTAGGTTATACACCTGTCCCTAATCTTTGATTAAACTTAGTCATCAAATGAATGAATTGTGGGTAAATTATTTCAGGGTGGCCTCTTGCTGTTAATTTTGGCCCTAACAATTTGTAACTGAAGGAATTTGAATTTAATTGTGTAAATAAAGAGTTGATGGTTTTTTATTTGTTTTTCAGGTCATACAAGATACTGGCATGGTAGTGTTGATATTTTGATGGAGCATGAAAGTTTGGCACTGAAACGTAATGCTGATCTTGAAAGAGGATCTTCTTTGGAAGGCTCAACATCATCACTGGATTATTTAAAACAGGACAGACACCAGATAATATCAGAAGCTATTGTCTTCGCAAGCCTTCAGAAACAGAAGAACACTGAACTAGAGAACTTTCTTATTCCAACAATAGGAATTTCAAAAAAAAATGTAATATTTTATTTCTATGATGCTGAGCATGACATTCTTCTTGAAAGTGCATCTTTTGACTTGTTTGTGCCAGAAGCCATAGTTCCTGAATTGCCATACCAAACTGTTTTGGCACTTTGGTTAACAATGAATTATAAATACTTTTGCTCTGGTATCACTCGGGCTATGAAGGACAGAGATTTCACCGCTGATTTCTTGTCTCAGTTGCCTGAAGATGTTCATACTATTTATAAAGACAAGCTACGACTGGGGAATTGCAGGAGTGAACCAGTGGAAGAGCTCTATAGACCACGTGGTGGTTCTCGTTGGAGTTTGCGTCAAAGTGCACCTTTCAAAACAATGGAAAAACGTTGATTGAGCCATATCGTACTATATAATATGGCCCAATTATAAAATGTGATGAGGTAGGAAAGAGATATTTTTTCTTGCATACTGGATAAGGACATCTGCATTTTTACTGGTTATAAGAATACATCATGAGTATCCATGTGGGATTATAAGTATCTTGCATGGGTTGGAGGTTGGGATAGAAAATTCTGTCCTGGGGGGATAACTGTTTTTTGAGGGAATGAGGCTGTGCCGAGGGGGTGTGGGATGAAAATTTCAAACCCAGTAAAAATACTCAGAAATTCTTGTCCGGTATGCAAAAAAGACATGTCTCACCTGAGGTGATGAAATTACATGCAGGGAAAAGGCTCTGCTGGGTTAAAGTTTTATTGCAAGTTGTTCATAAATGTGAATGGCTTGCAGTTATATGAGTGGATCTTTTGCCTGCTTATACTCTGCATATACTCTTGGCAATATGTAACATATTTGACTTCAGTGTGAAAGTTAAGGTTATATTGCAGGGTGAAAAGGTCATATTTTGTCTTTAAACACTGTGTTGAAGTGTTGATATTGTGATTTACTGTGCATACTTACAATTATGTGAATGTTATTTGGCACAAGGGTGTATGATTATACCTCAAGTTATTCTATGTGAAATACCGGACTGAAAAGAAAAAATTTGGCCTATAACTCTATGTTAAAGTTAGGTGCAATTTATTTAAATACACATTACTTTCATTTTTGTCTCCCGTTTTGCGAAAAGCACGAAACCTGTCTGTCTGTCTGTCTGCCTGCCTGCCTGCCTGCCTGCCTGTTGAAATTTCAGTACATGTTTATAATGAGAAAAAACACAGGCTTAGTTCTATTTTTGGAGTTGCGACTTTTGGCGTTGTAGAGTTATGCCTCTTTAATTTGTGAAAACTCATAATTTCCGTCTGTCTGTCACACATTTTGGGGTTTCCACGCAATAACTTAAGAATGCCTGAATCAAATCTTTTGAAATTTTTATACAATGTTTATAATGACATAACACAGGCTCAGTTCGATTTTAGGGGTTATGGTATTTGTCCTTCTACAGTTATGCCCCTTTGATTTGTGAAAATCATTATTTGGAGTTTCCATGCAATAACTTAAGAATGCCTTAATCAAATCTTTTGAAAAAAAGAGGAGGACATTAATTCCCTGAATATGATTGTTAATTTTCCATACGCTCGCATATTTTTGCAAGTGCAAAAAAATGAAATTGAAATGACCGCGGTTTTCATTTCTTCAACTTTCAGTTTTGATCTGCTGTAAACATGCACCAATTGATGATGTTTTACACAATATGCATTGATTGATGACGTTTTTTTACACAGTGCACATACTCGGTAGACTGGTTTTCTGATTTTAATCATGTAGTGATATTTAATCTACATATTTTGATACACAACCCAATTAACAACGAATCAGCAAATTGTCGGCGAAAAAGGTAACAAGAAATTCATGTATGTAAATTTTCTTTAAAAAATGGTTGATCAAAATTGCCATTAAAGTTTTGCAAGTTGAAATATTAGGATTTGTCATAAAAAAATTAAATCTGGTTATTGAAGGAGGAATCTCTAAGTACCTATTTTCATGAGGCGAACCGCAAAGATAATCGCAAAAAAATATTATATATATATACTTACAAAAATGTGCAAGTGCAAAAAAAGTTAAATTCTAGCCCTGCACATACATGTATTGATTATTTTGCTGATATTCAAATCTGATTGATAAAGTGCCTGTTATTCTGATGTTACATATTTATTTATTATTACAGATGTTAAGTACAGGGTTCTCTGTGGCCCAGTGGTCCAAGTCTCAAGATCACTTACCTCTCACCGCTAAGTTTGTACGTTCGAGTACCGCTCACTCCAAAAAACTTTTTGTGAGAAAGTTTGCCAGTTACTTATAGAAGGATGGTGGTTCTTCTCAGATTCAGTCTGAGGTCTTCATATATAACCTGAAATGTGTTGAAAATGGTGTTACCCCATTAAAAAAATGTTCTGTGACAAAGCTAGAATAGTCAAGTAAATGCTGCGACAACTCTTGTTAATGTCTGATTGAAATCAGTCATCAGAAACAAGTGGGATTCTTTCTCCAACAACAGTTGCTAGGAGTTGTGGCCCTTTCTGACACATTCTGTATGTATGAGTAAAGGTCAGTTTTCTTCATTTGATCTTTATCAAACGTACAAAGTATTTTTATAACAATAATATTGTAGCATATTGTATTTGTGGCTATTCTATAATACTTGCTGCTATACTATGGAACACAATATCTTATCTAACACTCTCTCACACGAGCTCGAATAAAGTGGTCTTGTCTAACACAGTTTGTGTTTCTTAATACTAAGGCCGGGCCCGATTAGCTCAGTCAGTTACGCGTCTGACTATCAATCCAGGGGTCGTGAGTTCGAATCCCCCGCCCGGCAACAGTCTCCGTGATGATTGATATACGACATTGCGTCTCATTATCATTCGTCTCTCACCACTGATTCAAGTGGGAAAGTTATCAGTTACTTGCGGAGACGGGGTGTGCTCGAGTACTGGTTAATCCCAGGAAACAGTGGTTAGGTTAACTGATCGTCTGTTAGCCCTCGATGGCATAAAAATGACGCTAAATATTCAATCAATCAATCATTAATACTATCACTCCATCATTATATTACTATTTCATTTTGTAATAACTATACATGGAAATATTACAAATATCGCATACAAAAAATATGTTATTTGATTTTGTGTGCTCTCTAAGCACTCACAACTTACTCAGTAATTATATAACGAAAACATTCTTGAACTTGTCAAATCAGAGAAATATTGTTAAAGCTATGCCCATGAATTTAATGTGTGCACTGTAACATGTACAGTATTTATTTGATCTTCATCAAATTTGCACAGCACATTATGTAACTTAATCTTGAATCATAAAAATGCATTATTTGACTGTATGTGGCCTCTAGTATCAGTGATTTCATTTGATCTTCACCAAATATTCACAATTGATACATTTCTATAATATCTGAACTGACCAAATTTAAATGTCTGGGTGAGGTATGGCACTTGCATTATCAAAAATTACCTTTGGCATTGGCTCCTCTGACATACAGCAGTAATTTAGGGCCATTGTGGCTCTCCTGATACCTTTTCACTTGCCCTTGAATAAAAAAAAAAGGAACTGCACGAGTTTGCAGTATTTAATTGTTGTTGTTGTTGTATGGTGTTTAGCATCGCTTTCAACAATTTTTCAGTCATATCGCGACAGTGTCTACTTGAGACAGTATTCTGAGCGCTGTCACACTGGAGTATCATGCCGCAGACACATGGTATGATACCCCACCCAGTCACATTATACTGACACCGGGCCGACCAGACCTAGAACTCTCCTCTAAATGCTGAGCATCAAGCGAGGAAGCTTCTAGTACCATTTTTAAGTCTTTGGTATGACCCGGCCGGGCATTGAACCCACGACTATCCGCATGCGAGGCGGACATTCTACCACTAGACCATGCCGCGGTCTGCAGTATTTAAATATTGCAGTTCTTTTTATTTTGCATTCAGCCCATAACCACTGCAAATTCGAACTGCAGTTGGACCTGAGAAATTTGGAAGTTGGTTGGAAGTTGGAATAGTTGATGGGTCTACCCGGATTCCCCAAGATTGTGTCTGACTGCCACATAGTTATTGTCCTTATTAGCTTGTTGAACATTTTGTAAAACATTAAAAAGTCTAAATGAATATAACAGACTTTGTCGTATCTATTTAAATCCATAACATCTTTAAGATGTGAATATATTTTTACACTTGATATGAAAATGCAACAGTGTAATATATGAAAATGCAACACAGTGTTTAGAGGGGACTTACTTGGGAATGAAAGAAGTGACACTAATGCAGGAGATAAGAAATTATTCAGTAACATCTCGAGTAAACAACCAAAAACATCTACATCAATAACAGATACTTATTACAGTAGTATATGTATGTAAACACTCCTGCTAAATGTGTTGCGTTTTAATATCTCTTGTTTTGCATTTTCATATCTTGAGTATATATATGTTTGATGTTGAATGCAAATTCATCATTTAATTATAAACTAGCCATATCATTTTTTTCTCCTATTTCTCTCCATATATCAGACTGAGCCAAACCTAGTCAGAGATTGAGCGACTTTATATAGACAAAGCATGTTTGCATTGATGATTCAAATCGTTGTTATGTAATTGCTAGTATGTCCAAATATGTGTCCATACTCATATCCATCTTGACATTTTTCTCTTCTCTGTCTGTCTTTTTCCCTTTCTCAAATCTCGACACCATTCTTAAAAAATAGTTTGCCATGCTTCTTCCTGCTTACTCAAAATTGCAGCTACCGAAACTTTTTCAATAGGTCACCAGAAACAAGATCTCATGTAACCATGTGCAATCCCCTTTTGTCTGTCTCGTGCAACCGTAAACAATTCACATTTTTAGCTCTGCTGGCCAAAGGCCAGTTCGGCTTATGTCATGGTAAATTGTCCGTCGACCGTCTGTTAACAATATACAGACCCTAAACCGCTCAAGTACCCGAATTGCACGCAAACGGAGTGCACTCAGAGCGTAAGCGGAGCGCGAGCGTAGCGCAGACGGAGCGCGAACGGAGCGCAGATTGAGCGCTGACGGAGCGGACCTGGACCGTAAGCAAACGCTGGATTTTGAATAATAAACGCACTCCTGAATGCTTGAAATAGATCGAGTGCACTCAGACACGCTGAATGCACTCAGATACGCTGAGTGCACTCAGATGCGCAGTATATGCAGTATACGCTAGACATTGTAAGATAACTGATAATAGAACTATTCGTGCGCTACTGAGTGCACTCGTTCATTCGGATACACTCTTTTTTATTATTTGATCGTGAAGTCGATACTTAAAATCGAGATAACAAAGACATTTTTTTTACATAAATATAAACCATGTAGTTTATATAAATGTTTTATTGTAAAACGCATGATAAAACTTATTTTGGTCAACACTTTATCAATTATAACATAAATATCAATATTTAGCTGATCAAACAAACCATAGGTATGCGGAAAATTATATGATTATGATTCTGTTTGTTTGGGTATTTCGGCAAAATAAAAATTACCAATTTTCAATTTAATTTGAACTTTAGTTTTATATTTTCCCCAAACATAGTTACACTGAGTTTGTGCTTAGTTGTGAACAAATCTACGTAAAACTGTTATATTGCAATTAAAGTGGAAACATTTTACTCGTGTGCATCTCATTAAAATAATAGTAATAAATTAATTGTATTCTAAAATATAAAGTGGGTCAGTAGTATAGCGGATAGGGTGCTGACTTCAGACGGCAGAGGTCGCGAATTTGACCCAGGCTCTACCCGACCTCTCGAAACACAATTCAGTACCAGATCTAATAAGGGAATGCACTGGAGAATGCATAAGCTCCGAGCTTACTTCACAATCAAGCTAAATTAAATCAATGTAAAATAAATGTTTGTATGCCAAATTAACACAACAGACCGAAATAACACATTAGACACAGGAAATAAAAACTAATAAACGTAAATTTCTAGGTGACCTTTTTGAGGTTGTGATTTTATATTGACTAAAGAACAGCTTTTGATCATGAGGAAGGTTTAAATAAACAAAAAAGAACATGTATTCACTGCCTATAAAATAGTAAATATTTTATTTTCCCGCTTTCCTACAAAATCGATACGCCTGATCACGTGCACGTAAGTACGTAACAATTAAGCCATCATAAAAGCTGTGAAAGGCGCAACAAGTAAGAATTGACAACAATAATAATAAAGAAAAAAAAATACTCAGATAATAATAATATAATAATATAATAATATAATAATAAAGTAATATAGCAATTATAAAAATAATATTAATAATAATAGTTATCAATAATAAAATATATAATAGTTATTAATAATAATGAGGATAATAATAATATTATAAAAAATCTGCATATTTAAGTATTGATTGTGACTATATATTTCTTATCCAATCACATGCCGCGGGTTAAATAAAGATTTATTCATCGGGCACAAATTAAAATCAAAATGAAAATTACACACCGGCAGGGTTCTTCGTGATCAATGGACCGATAAATCACCAATTAACTATTTATTGACACACATGTGGTTCTCACCATGGGTATCTGTTTTGATGATTGCAATGCAACTCTGCCTTCATAATAGTAATTAAATTGTTTTATTAATTGTGAACGACTGACCAGATGCACGTACGCACGTATCCAATATAAAAGCTGTGACAAATCAATAAGTCAATATGTATATTATAATAATAGCTCCAATGATAATAATATTTAAAAAAATAAAACAAATAATGAAAGTAAAAAATAATACAAATAAAATACTACATTTTTACAAGGAATTATTTAGAGACATGTCTTTAATTTTTATTAGTTTTAAAATTGTAGGATTGTTTTATTTTGTAAATTAACAATTCTGATCTGTTTTTTATAAGAAATCGCTATAGCAGCTGTGGTAAAATGACAGCCCTGAATATACATCCCTTAATACGTGTATGTCACACTTTCTAACAGTCATTCAGAACTGGCGTGGGGTTTTCGGTTCGTTAATTTAATGATATTAACATCATGATATTTACATACTTAAGCGTTCTGAAACTTCGAATAACCAATATCTTAAATGATTTTTTTATTTGTTGTTAATTGGCTAGCAGTTTTTCTTTTTTATCATTTCTTTTCAATCACATAATGTTGGCTCAATTAAGATTCATCCATCTGGCACGAATTACAATCAAAATGAAATCATACATATCTTCCGTGGTCAATAGACCGATAAGTCACCGCTTTAGCATATAACTTAATTGACACGGCTCTCACTGGCATGTGACATAACGTAATTAACACCACGGGTGTGTTGCTGCGTGTCATATAATTAGCGGTATAGCACAGTGGGTTTAGTTTCAAACAAGTTTATTATAGTTTGTCATTTTAAATAATGTATTAACATAAAGCATACTATCAGTAAAAGAATAATTTGAGAAACCCACTGAAAAAAAGTTCATTGCAAGTATATTTATATACATAATGATAACGAAAATAATTATAAAACTTAAAATATCAGAATATCTTTTCTAAGTTTAGTGCAGCTACATTTGGACCCAAATCGAAAAAAACACTACAAGATTATTATTTTTCAAAAATCATTTATTATAATGTCGAATTGCATCGCACGGATTATAATAAATTTTCTATCACCCATGCAGTGCATATTATTGATTATAAAGCTTATTTTAGTTTGAACATTAACAAAACCAGTGATCTATCCACATGTTGTTAAGTCACTGCTTACACTGAGCAGATTTATGGATTATTATAAGGCCAACGAGGTATCAACAGTATGGTATTATTAATTAAATTTAATTATTAATAACAATATATTTAGTTTATGTTGTTGATGTTTATGTAAATTTTTTGGACAAACTTAATTGAGTTCCTGTAATAAACGGCTAACGGTATATCAAAGAAGATACTGACGCAAACACATGTCGGTCTTGATAACAGAAGCCGGTATAACGTGCGATATTCTTTGATCACCCAGACCACTGATCACATATCAAAACATAGACACTTCCGTTAAACATGCCTACTATCGATACTAGTTCAACCTTTCGCACAGCGGGTGACATAATATGTAGACAAACAATCGGATTATGAATTAATTTACCTTGACTAAATCCCATGGATACATTTTATTGCTCCATTGGAACAGATTAAATTAAAAAGTCAATATAGAATCATTTTAAAGAGTTGAGATGTTGCGATTGGTTATGGGCCGGAAACCGAGCTGAGCGAACTGAACGTTGAGTGAACGCTGAACGAAGCGAACGCTAAGAGGAGTATTAAATAGAGCACTCAGCTATACAGCGCTCGTGAGCGAATACTTGCGTTTGTGAGTGCATTAAATTAACCGCGTTTAATCGAGTGCACGCAAACGGAGCGCGAATGGAGCGCGAACTAAGCGCGAATGGAGCGCAAACTGAGCGCAAACGGAGTGCAATTATGGGGTACTTGAGTGGTTTAGGGTCTGTACTAGTAGACATGATAGCACCTTCTTTCTTTATTGAATCTTAACAAAACTTGCACAGCAAGTATATAACCACAAGATTTCAGTGAACCAGTGTGTTTCGACACAAATGTCCAGCCACAAGGCTTATAAGCACATTTTAAGCGAAACTTTAAAAAAACATTTTCTCTGAAAGTTGAAAGCTCAGACCTTAGATATTTTACATGTAGCATTGCATGGTGGTCTCTTAAAAGATTTGTTGAAGAGAAACTTTCAAATACATTTTCTGTGAATTGTTCATCTGTCCATTTGTTGCTAGTAGGATGATCTTGTGCCTCTTGTTTACTTCTAAAAATTCTTAGCCCAATTTGAACGATATTTTGTATGTAACTTTATCCTGAGGATGGGACCTACTTTACTAAACCTATATATGAGAAAATGACAAAAAACATTATTTCACTTGACTGAATATACTTATTTTAATGGTTTTGAAGTAATTTGCTGTTGCTGACATGATGGTCAAAGTCCATGTTTGAAAATGTGCCCAAGACCCTGAGGACCCGAGAGTAGAGATATAATCTGCTTGGGGTGGAGCAGGTTATTTGTCTTAAAAAAAATAATTATAAATTACATAATATACTGTATTTGTGGTTCAAAGTGTAAACATTCATTGGAATTTATTAAACCAGTTTTTAAAACAAATTGAAACTAAATATAGTTTTGATCCAGCATCTCAGTTGAATGTTTTCACTAAAATGTAGGTTTTATTTTTGTTAAAACTCCACTAGGGCAGAGTTTAACGTTAACGCCCTCCTAGCTTTATGTCATTGCTATATGCTTATGTCATTGCTGTCATTGCAATGATACTTAGTTGACTGTTAAGGCCCATGGGTTGACGTTTAAGGCTTTGATGTTGTATTTCATGATTTCTGTTCATTTTTGTTTTAATTTACAATACAAAATCAAAATCTTGTATAAATGGTACCTACTTGCTTGACCACATGAAGAGTACTGGGTCGATGCAAAGGAAACGAAACTTTTTCGTAAGTATGGCCCCATCTGCTGACGTTTGCAAACATGAATCGATGTCAACTTGTGTTTGTTTTAAACAATGTCTATAAATATTTTAGGACAATAAAAAATTGTATTCACACAAAGTTCTGGTTTCTGCCAGGGTCTAGTACATGCTTGAAAGTCAAAGGTTAAATCATCTTAAAGCATATTAAAACTAACAAAGGGGTGTTGATCGAATTTCACAAAGATGTTTAGGACATATATTTTAATAACCATTGTTTTAGCAAAATTATACATTTGTAATCAATGTATCTTAATTTTGCTATTTCATTAAATTTAGTGTACAATTAGAAATTGCATTTCATTTAAAATGTGTTGTGTGCTCACAAGCGATCTAGTGTTCTTGCTGTAACTTTGTGTGCCATCTGTTTTCATCCGTTTGTACCATTACTAGGCCAGAGTATGTTACTGACATGACAGCTTGAGTGAATTTGATTACCACCAAGACCCGACTGCCATAGACTAAGTAACATGCCCTAAAATTAACAAAAATGTACACACTTTTCTGAGTTTTTTTATAGGATAATAACCAGACTTTGCTAGGACATTGACGACCATGACTGGGTAGCTAGGTTCGAAATATAGGGATATTCAAAATGTAATAAGTTATGTTCCTTGAGTAACCAAATACACGATATAGTGTCCATGGTACACGCTGACATCAATGATTCAATCGGATCGTCAGAATGCTTGTAAGTGCTACAATGGGTACAATTACCAGCACGTTTTATAATTGATATTGGTTTGAGCGTCGTCGTTTTCCTTAAACAAGCGGACGGTTGGTAAATAATACATAGTTATAGTAGCTATACTTATATACAGAGAAGCTATACAGTCATGTATGTTTAACAACTGACAAATGATGATAGTTTTACTAGTATCTGTTCAGTATGCTGATACAAATATAAAAACAGAAAAGTTCAACATTAACAACATCCTATTTGTAAAATGTATACGATTAGTTTAAGGCAAGCATTCAAAACTATTATTTTCTTAGTATAATTTATTTATAATTGAATTAGATAAAACCCTCATCACGAGTATGATCAAAAATTAAGTTTATGCTTTTATCATCACCAGAACGCTACAGTGGTGTTAAAGTTGTTCCATCAGTTCCACTGGCTTTAGAAATATCTTCATATTTTTCTCTCAATAATCGTATCACTTTCTTTGTGCACAAAAAACTCAAACATATCGACAACCCTTGGAGAGAATTGAATAAAATGAAAAGATACCACAATGCCGATATATCGGCAATATTGGCAATGAAAGCAAATACCCACGTCAGTCCCATGACCAGAGATAATTTTATATTCAACAGAAATGAGCATGTATTTTGCTTTTGTCTCGCCATTGCACCTTGCTGTTTAGCTTTGTAGATATGGACGGCTGTAAATATAAAAGCCACAATGTCAAACAGTTTAAACATTGCTAAAGGTCCAGCAAAGAAAATGAGTAACGCATCTCTGGATGTTATCCAGCACGCACCTTTACCGTAACCAGGTTTGAGATTTGAATAGTTGGAGTCGATCTTGACGTTGTCCAAGATAACCGACGTGGTAACAATTATAAAGGGAACTACCCACGCATATGCATTGTACAAGTACCATCTCTTTGAAGATTTGCTACTGGAACTAGCAGGCATAAACTGCTTTGAAAAAGTCAACCACAAATCTAGAGCTATTATATTCATCCAACAGAATGCAGCCAAGAAAAAGTAATGAACTAGTATGCCGATAGCCTGACATAGTTTATAAATACCCAGAACTTCCGATGAAATTAGAAACAGTAACTGTGCTAGGAACAACGCAACCACAAGACATACCAATATTTTCCCCGGTGTATTTAACAATTCATTAAAATAAACGTACACGGCAAAGGTTACTGCTAAAGCCACAATGGATATAATCAGACCAATCAGCGACATGTAGCTCTCTATCTCAGAAAACAGAAACATACCAGCTGTAGATCTGCAATCATTTAAACAAATCTGGTTGCGTTCTAAACATATAAACACGTCTGATTCAGATGTGTTCACATTTTCTATTGTATAAACGCTGTTTAGTGAGAGAATAAACACTGCTGTTTCATTGACAATGCTATATTCTCCCGATGTAAATTTTGTAAGAGTGCAAACACTACGATTCCCATTCATCGTACTTTCACTTCCCCAAAGGAGATTACTTTCGTTTTCCAGAACACACCTTCCCAGTTTAGCGACACGCGGCGGGAAACACTGGATTTCACGACATGCTTTTGTTATAGGATCGTACATTTCATTATCACTGCATTGTTTATCAATATCTATCGTTTCTTTATTTTTCATGACTTTGCCAGTATTAAAGTCAACAAGGAGCCTTAAGCTGTAAACTCTCGAATATGGCACTATGTCAGGTGTTGGAAAAAGATCAACTTCTGAAAAACAAAAGACTGTGTCATTCGATGCCCCGTGACATCGAGCACAAAATTCGTTCCTGAAAACCGTCTTATCTACAAATACTATAGAAAACTGACCATTGGAACAGTTGTTATTCAATTGTGCGTCGTCCTTTGCATCATTCGGACAGCTATCTGTAATATCTATATAACATTTTCTCTCATTTTTTAAGGTAGAGTAAGGTTTGGTAAAATATATGTCACACCCAGATATATCAATGTTTTCCGCCACTGTTGAGTTATGTGTACATTTTATTTCAGCATTCCAAAAACTGTAATCATAAACGTGGTTACAATGTGCACAAAACATGTTTCTGAACATTATACCGGTTCCAGTTTCTGATACTGGGAGGTTCAGTAATAAATCAGAAGTAATTGTTTCGATCTCACAAATTTCCATTATTTCTTTATTATTCCAAGAAGGAGAACATTTATTTACAAGATAAATTCCGTACCCAGGTGTTTTTACTATTTCAGGTCGTTTTACACACGAAAATTGTGATTTTTTCTGCTTTATGCTTATGACGCGGTCATTTCCAACACAGCAGTCGTTGAGCGTTTCACACATCTCATCACAATAACAGTTCTTGTCCGAGAAAGACAAATCATTATTCACATCACAGGTAGATTTTTCTCTGCAATATGAGCTGCTTGGGCTGAAATCCGGACCAACGTCTTGATTCGGTCGAGTATAATGTCCGTTCTTTATGTTCGTGTCATTTTTCGAATTCATATCAGACGCGAATACTTGCATATCTTCAAAACTGATGATAGAAAATAAACACAGTAACACTAAATTCACTCCATATTGTCCTAGTGTATACATTTTCATGCTTGTGTATAAAGAACTCCTGTTCTATATTATTGTTCCAAAATAACAATAATGCTAGGTCGAGTTTCTATATAATATAGTTTAAATATATATGTTCACTAAACACCCACATAAACATATTTATTCATTATTATATCAATAACTTAGAAAATACACACTTTCTATGAACATGTAATTGTTCTAAAATAACAGTAAATGCTAGTCACTCTGATAACCGTCTTTTATTAATCCAAAGAAATTCCAACGTAACACCTACATACGTATACATACTCCTGGTTTGCGGAAATGCTCGCGCTCTTTAACGGATCTGTATTTCGTTAAGCGGTAGCAGTTGTGTATTAAAAACGAATGTAGTAATTAATTCCAGTGCAAAGCATGTTATTTACCGTCTTCATTATTTCTTGTGTTACTACCATTCCACGGAACGGGAATATAAACATGCAATGTTTCACGCACTTAAAAATGCATTTTATCTGGAGAAGTCCCAAGTACACGTACGTCAGTATTTTTGTACAACAAATATGCTTATGACTGGTTTATCCAATCATGATTATTGGCTATAAATGTTTTATTATGCAGCATCGACATTTCAAGACCGGTTGAATGTTCTACAAGTAAGGCCAAAATAAATTAGTTGCTAGATTCACATCCCCGCCCGCCCCTATTTTTAATGCCGCCCGACCCTTTTTGTTTTCATAAAAAAAAATTAACAAATAGCAATTTAACCTCCCTCCCCCTTTTTAAGAAATGATTGGATGAGAATCTAGCAATTAATTTATAATGGCCTAATATGTAATGCATGGCATCAGCTTGCTGCAAATATTTCGGCAATCAATATACGAAACTGTGAGACGGCGCCTTAGACCACTCGGCCACGGAGGATCCTTCAAGATCACTTACCTCTCACCGCTAAGGTCGTAGGTTCGAGTCCCACTCGCTCCAAAACTTTATCTTAGAAAGTTTCCAGTTACTTGCGGAAGGACGGTGGTTCTACTTAGTCTGAGGTCTTCCTCCACCAGTAAAACTAGATATGCCATATATAAGACGTTAAACCACATTTAAGTTTCTTTTGATAACTCCGCTGTTCGAATTGAAAAAAAAATGTTAATAGCAGTTTTGGCTTTTTGTTTCTCAGATCTTCTTGTGCGTTTCTCTTTAATTGTTTAAAGAGAGAAAAATCACTTAATCCTTAATTTGCTGCCTTCTAAAGCTAAATTAAGACCATATAGCACTGAATGTGACGATTCAGTGTACATAATTATCTGAACGGTTTACTTAAATTATGCTATTATCTATAGAAAAACAACTGTTACTTTTGTAAATGACATACATACTGTAAATTGGAATTATAAGATAATGCAAATGTATTATGTATTGAAGAATGTAAATCAAAAAATACAAAAACAAAAAAGTTGGTTACGGTTAAAGTGTTAGAGACGATAAATGAATAAATATGAAGTCGTATAATGCGTATTAATTAAGTCCCGAAACGTTGTTGCTTATTAAGTATATACATCCGATGCAAGTTTAATTATAATTGCATATGAATGCTATATAAGTATGAACATGTATCCAGAATACTTATTGTTAGCTAGTCATGGCACCAGTAGAAAATAAAACATATATGAATATTAAAGAATCATGAAAATTACCGTTCTTTAACAGTTAATTTTATTTGTTTGTTTGTTTGTTTAAACATTTATCCTCATTTTATTTATCGAGGGATAACAGACCACTCTTTTCAGCGGTTCTAGAAGGTTAATCAGTACTCGATTACTTCCCACTTGAATGAATTATTATTTACGGAGACTAGACGGTCGGGGCTTCGAACTCACGACCTCTTAGTTGATATTCAGACGCGCTACCGACTGAGCTGATCGGTGGCGCTATTAACGATAAACTGCGCTAAATACTCAGTTCCTGTTAAAAAACACTAAAACAAGAAAATGAGACTTTATAGTACAAGTGTACAGAATACTGATAATTCACGCGAGATATCAAAAAAATATAGGAACCCAGTGAGCTACTTTAAATACAAAAAAACATGTATTTACTATATTTTTTCAGTTTTTTGCGACTGGTACGGCCGGACTTTTGGTATTGAGGAACAGTTTTCGCCATTTTGATACGTCTCTTTACTCACCTTTTAGTACTTTGATTTAAAACAGGAGACCAAATACATATTCTAAATAAATTTGATCCAACTAAATTCTTGTAATTCCTGAAAGATTTCTTGATAAACAGAAAACAAAAGTTCTACAAATGAGACGTATTCATTTAATAAACATGTTAATTCTAATGCCTTACACTATTTTCATTCAAAACAATATAACACAGATTCTACTAAAACAGAATATATTAAGACATAATCTCTGTAAATAAAACGGAATATATTTAAAAAAAAATCTATTAACCTAAGCGCAATTTTAATTTAAATGAGAAAGATAAACAATTTATCTCCCTGGTAATTGTTATTCATATATTTTTCTCGGGAAATGCTGCAATAACTCACAGATAAAGTTTACCTTTCAAACTACAATTGAAGTGTTTAGTCTATCCCAGATCCTGATATCTCGGGTCTGTGTACCTAAAAAAGCAGGGAATTCCATGTCTGTCCCATAATTCATGCTTACTAAACTGTGAGGTCATTCAAACTCTCTATAGCAACTATTCAATCGACGTGCTCAAACTCACTGCTATGTAACAGATCCAATCAAGAGAATAGTGTCCTTTCTACAGACTTATGTCTGTAAATCTTAAATGTTTATTGTTAATGCTTTAATGATCCTTCACCTGTAGATTAATGTTAATGAGATAATGTTACATTACATAGTCAGAACGAAACGCATATCAATTCAAGAAAGCAATGCAATTTTTTGTCCAACACCTTTTACTGTGATTAATTTGAAGTTTGCAAGAAGTCCATTCATTCATTTCTAGCACACCTAATCATGGTTCCTTGGAGCTACTAGGCAGTTAACCATTACTAGACACACCTTGTCTCTGCAGTCACTGAATACTTCCCCACGTATTCAGAAGTGGGAGACTTCTGGCCGTAATAACAGTTCATGACCAATCATCAATGAGACTATGGCTAGGGTGAAATTCGAACTCAAGACCTCTGGATTGACAGTCAGATCGTACCCAGCATTTGTTGTAAACATTAGACCGAGTATCTATGAAATATACAGGTCCAACTCTAATTGCTTATTGATTATTATAGAAGAAAGGGAAAACAAAAGGGCCTCGTTTTGCCTTAAATTGCTCACAAATGACATAGACTACCGTACTAAATAAAGTGTTATTGTATAATGCTAGGGGCACTAGTACATATATCATTAACATAAGCTTTTTTCAAATGTTATACGAACTTTATGGAATAAAGCAGTTACTGTGCAAGTGTGGTGAAGATCCAGTCAAAAATGCAGGTTCTAGACAGAACACAAGGTAAAACTCTGAAGGACAATTTTAGAAGATTCAAGGGCCGTAACTCCCGACATTAATTATCCTTTAAACAGCTGGTTACATAACTAGTCCACAGGAGCTTGGGGGAGTGGATAATAACGTTTGATGGGGGTGGGGGTCCTCTGGCGTATGTCTCTTGTTATACGCCAGAGAACGTCCACCCCCATCAAACGTTATTATCCACTCCCCAAGCTCCTTTGCTCGGATCCAGTGGGATTAGCCCGATTAAATAAGGCATGGATGCAAAGCTTTCTCATTATTTCAATAGCCGATGTGCTGTCAGGAGATGTAAAATGAGAAGTGTCACCTGAGACACATATGATATATCGCACCATGTACAATGAGAACTGACGGCGATAGCGCACACAGAGTCGAATATCACACGTTTTGGAGATTCAAAGTAAATAACAATTTGATTATCCAAATATACATGTACCAGTTCATGAACCTATCCATGCTATTATGGTTATAAAACTGCAGTGTAAGTTTTTGAGGATTAAATGAAAACTGTAAGTGTTAGGTTGTACGCATGGACAAATAAAGCAATGTTTGGAAATTCAAGAGCCACAACCCTGACATTAATACATTCAAAAACATGTACGAGATAGTACGGTTACTACTGTTGGTGATGAACCAACAATGCGAGTACTAGAGTGCAAACAATTGCAAATATGGCTATTCAAGAGTCATAACTCCAAAAATAACTATCCAATATGTAAATGAAGTTATATAACTACAGCCTAAGTTTTGTGACAATCCAGTAAATTTATAAGTCCTAGACTTAGTCTAAACACCCAGTCAAATAACATGATATTTGACGATACAAGGGACATAACTCCAAGTCATTATCCGATTTTGCCAGTTCAAGAGCTCGTCCGGGTTATGATCGATTTAAACAAATCACGCCTGAATACTTCCTGTTTAGAACCAGTACTAATTATATGCGGACAATGTGTGCTCAAGGACACCACACATTGCCGTGGAAGAGGGTCGAACCCTCTACTCTACGATACTAGGTACCATGATTATACAACTAATGTGTATGTTTAGTAAAGATGAAATGAAAAGTGAGTGCACTCAAGGTCAAATAAAGAAATTATTGATGATTCAAGGACCAAAACTCCCGATATTAATTATCCAATATGGCAGTTCAAGAACATTTCCGAGATATTAGTTATATAATAGAATTACTGTGTAAGTTTCGTGAAAATCCAATGAAAACGTGTGTATACAAGGTCAAATAAGGCAAGTTTTGACAATTCACGGTTCACAACTCTGGCCGTAATTATCCAATTTTGCCAATTTAAAAATTTGTCCGAAATCCTATGAACATATAGCTATATCACTATGTTGGTTTGGTTAATATCAAATAAAAACTGGAAGTGCTAGAGAACACAAAACAATACACTTTTTGGAGGATTCAATGGTCATAACTCCGTTGTTTAACAAATTTGGCCAGTTCAAGAGCTTGTCAGTGATGTATGTATACCTACTGTACATTTCGAAAAGATCCAATGGAAACTACAAGTGCTACAGCGGATACAACACAAAAGTTTACAGACGGAAGTTAACGGGTCATTAGAACAGCTCGGTGTACTTCATGGTCAAGTGGTGCAAGGTGTTGCCGTCTAATGACCATTTGTCTATCTCTTCTAATGTCAAGGGTTTGAGTCCAAAAACTTTGCGAGAAAGATTGTGAGATACTTGTGAACCAGATGTAGAGGACGGTGGTTCTACTCGGATTCATTCGGAGGTCTTCCTCCACCAATAAAACTGGATATACCATTTACATATAACCTTTTTTTGTGTTGAAATTGGTGTTGAAGCCATTAATAAAGCACAGAGTAGCTCACCTTTCACTCGAGTCAAGCATGTAAAATGTTGTAGACCCTTCCAGTCCCTTCTTGGGCTTGTGATTTTGCATATTAAGACAGCCATCAAGTACAACAGCTTTCTTTGCACTTGTGTTGTATATTGAAAATAAATTAACAAAAAGCGGAACTGTGTTTCTTTTTATTAGAAAAAAAACGCATCACATTTGGTTTCCCATCAAGAGAATAGAATTGTCACATTTCAAATGTTGTGTAAATATCTAACATGTCACTTCAATTTTGAATTAAAGATAAAATATAGCATGCGAAGAACTGATAATTTGGTAAATTCATCATTCAAATTTCACATAAAATGTAAGGGGTATGTTACTTTAATGCTTTATAATGTTTTAAACATGCAAAATGATCTTGAATTTAAAATATGCAGTTTGAAGTAAAATTTCAAATACTTTCCTTGATTCATTTAGCTGCAGTATACAAATTTTGAAATCATAAGTATGTCAACACTTTTAAACACTATGATGGGAACGTTCTAGTTTTTTCAGAAATTACGATTGTGCAAAAAAAAATTAATTTGTATTTCCGAGATGAAAAGTTTGACAATGAATATGCCAGTCGCACACAAACTTTGCTCCCTGCCCCTTTTACTTGCTCCCTGCCCCTTTTACTTGCTCCCTGCTCCTTTTACTTGCTCCCTGCCCCTTTTCCGGGTCTCGAAAAAACACTTTTGAAGGATCAAGATATTTGAAAACAAGAATTTGTGAATTTTTGCGTGAATACGCAGTTGTTCGTAACATCTCATTTTCTTCCCTATATAAGTCCTTGCCATTATTAACAGTTTTCATATAACTTGCAAAGTCACGCCAGTTTTGAAAATACAAGTAAAAAATATATAAAAAATACAAAATTATGTGGTTTTTTTTGTATGTAGCTTATCAATAAAATTGATGAAAAGAAAATATTTGTGAAGATTTTCATTAAATTTATATCCATCAAAAAGCGACATATGGACCATTTTTAGGAATTGTAACCTTTTCCTAAAAAAAAAACGAACTAAGGGCCAGCATAAATACTAGGGGATTTTAGTTTCATATTAGTCTTGATCATATGCGATGCTTGCTTTTCTAAAAGACAAAAGTCTTGACAAGTTTGGCCGAGAATCAAATTCATTTTTATTTAGCAAAAAACGAATAACGCTTTTGACTGGTTGATACAAACAACCAATGCTACCTCGGTGATTTCTATAGCACCTATTTCAAAAGAGTATCATTTCGATGTTTATTTCTGTATTCATTATTTTTATATTATTAGATATTATCTGTGACAAAAGATGTTATACAAAATAACTGCCATGACTTACGTCCGAATAAATATTTTTAAATTTTATTAAAACATAACCACTGCAGAGGCGTGTTTGTTTCATCAGCCAATCAGATCTTACTTCAAATCAAAATGTTTCTTCTGTAAAAGCAATCGTCCTATATGATCAAGACTGGTTTCATATGTGCATCATGAATTACCAGAATATGATTACATATCATTTTCAGAAATAAAATTTATCAAAACTGCCATGTGTTTCTTTAAACAAATAAAACACCCTTATGGAAAACAACAAAGAAAAATATTCAGTATTTTAAGTGAAGGTTTCTACTACTGAATACCTTTAAATACTTACAATAATAAAATCATGATTGTCACATGCACACACATATATACACCTGGAAAAAAGTTAATCACTCCCTGAATTTTTCCCTCTATTTTTGAGCGACTACAATTGCAAACTCTGAAATCCTGGGTCGCAACATACAGAAGCTGGACCCATCAGTAGCCAATCTGTAAGAACTGGAACAATTTTTGCAAGAAGAATAGCAAAATTTACCCAAGGTCTGGATCTGACATGTTACTGATAGCACAAGGAGAGTTGAAGCCGTCATCTGTGCATGTGGCAGCTAGTCACTGACGATTGTGTCACAATGTCATATTAAGGTAATACTAAAAAATGTTCACTTGAAAACGTATTTTAAACTATAGCTTCATACTTAAAACATGTTTATTTTGGTAAAGAAACAACACATGTGCTTCAATATTTTTACATAAAAAGGTACACTAAACTGATAGCCAAGCTGGCTTTTGACTGTTGAAATGTTTTCGCTACACATCACATTATTTATTCTTAGTTCAATTTTTCAGTCTTCTTTTGACAGCACTGGTATTGTCATTCATTGTCAAGTATTTCTGGGGAGGATGGGGTGCATTTTTTTCCAGGTGTGTATAGACACAGGTCTTTGATGTCCTTTGACTTATCAAATTCTCATTTTCAATGTCTAATACTTAAAACAAAATATAGAATACAAAATATTTTGTTATTAATACATGTATTTGTAATTACAGCAAAACTTTATTCAATCAAACACAAATGGCTGAAACATCACATACAGCTGGAACCACTTATCTGGTCCTGGCCAAATTCCTATTTTGCTGTATTTTGCATGTACATGTAAGGTTTGATGTTGAACAATACTTGTCTAAAACATCACATACAGCTTTTTAAGTCAAACGAGGGCCATAATTTGCATTATATTCAAGCAAGAGTTACATAACATAGTTATTGTAGTAGGTTTGATAACAGGGAAGTCTTGTATGAAGTTTCAATGCAATACATGTAATGGATATTGAGATATAGCTTGCAAACAAAACATTAACCATGGTGTGATACTTATGCCAAATCTCAGGTGAGTAAAATAGCCCTCCTTACTCTCTGAATAGTGGAGCTAAAATACATGTGCTTTTATAGAATGTAAAGCTTCATGGACAACATTATGTAAATGTAATGTTTTAATAAATCAAAGGCATTAATGATACAGAAGTTGGCTTTCATAGATCTGTCATGAAGTCAATGTATACTATCAAGTAATACTATAAGTAAATGCAATGTTTTAACAAATAATCAAGTCTATGAATCTCTGCAATTTAACAAATTGCTTACATGTATGTTAAACTGTCAAGAAATCAATGTAAGCTATCAATGTAAGCTATCCAGAAATAAATAAACTTTCAAGATTTCAATGAATTCTATCAAGAAACAAATGAATTCTATCAATGAAACTATTCAGGCTGTTAAAAAAATCTAACATTATGTTACAGTAGTGTATTATAAATGCTATTTTGACATATAAAAAGTTACTGTTTGTTCACTTTATCGTAACAACAATCTTTACTTGACTTCTATCCCCTGATCAGATTAATAAATATCAAAACTATTATGAAATGTATGTTTGAGAATTCTTCCTGTTAAGATTCTGCCTTCTCTCCGTTCTCTTGACTATTATTTTCCTTTTCTTGGACATGTTCTAGGGCTGGCCAACTAAATGACTCCGCCTTTTTCAACACTATCTCTACTTTTGTTCCCATCATTTTAACCTCAGACTTCTCTGGTAGTATTGCCTGAAATGTATAGCAGCATTAGTACTTAATGTATTCTCCTTTAAAATGTCTAATTGCACCCAGGGGGGAAGTATAATACATATGAAGCAACAAAAATTCATTCCCTTCTCATAATCTTCAATTCTTGTCATAGTCCATAATCGTGTACTTAAATTGTTAATAACGTACAGAATAGTATAGGACCACTTGTTGTTCTTACATCACTGTCAAAACAATACACCGATTTAACAGAGATCAAATGTATAATTATCTTAATACAATGGATGTACCAAACAAAAATCAAAATGACCAGTTACTTACATCTCTAAGAACTCTATTAAATGAGAGATCAAAATGCATAGTGAAGTAAACTCAAACTGTTCAAACAGAAACGTTGTATGTATGAGGTTGAGCGTCATTTTCAACAATTTTTCAGTCATATTGCAATGGTGTCTACTTGATACAGCATTTGGAACGCTGCCACACTGGATTATCATGCCGCAGACACATGGCATGATACACCATCCAGTCACATTATACTGACAATCAGCCAACCTGACCTAGAACTATCCTCTAAATGCTGAGCACCGAGGGAGAAAGATTCTAGTACCATTTTTCAAGTATTCGGTACGACACGCCCTTGTGCCTGCGAGTTGGAGGCTCTATCTCTAGACCTCACTGCGGTCAAACAGAAATCAAAACACATCGTAACTTTCTTAAACAAGATCCTATTCAATCTGTGATCAAAATGTACAGTAACACAGTCATAGATAATGTGTGTTTTAGCGTAAAACACGCAACCAAAATCATATTTATTTTCTATGCACATTAAAATGCATTCGGAATCCAATTTACAAAGCAATTTGTGGTCCTTCTGAACTTGCGAAAACCTATTCTCACAGCTGTGTTAAAATTATGCACACTTCATGTGGCCGCTTATTTTAATTGATTATATCAATATAGCATATAGCAGTAAAGTGTTCAAGTGTTTTTTATCACCTGTTTCGTTTTGGCAACTGTCAAAAATAAATAGTTAAAAGGAAAGGCCTTTTTATAAATATTTTATTAAAAAACTCTTGTAAGTAGTGTACAGGTAGTTAAACCTATAATAGAAGATATTTTTTTCTGAAATTGTTCCTAAACAGAGTAATAAACATGATGGGAAAAAAGTCAGTGATGGCTCTAACATGGCCTGTAAAAAGATTAAAGAAAAAAAATGCATTTCAAACAAGATACTCATGTTAATTATGATTTCACTCATCACTTAAAAAATTTTATGAGTAAAAACCCATGGTGTCAAAATATTATCCATGACTCGTGTAACATACCCAAAGAACAAAATAATACTGTTCAAGTGGCTTAATCAAAAGTTCTAACTTTTTAATTCAATAAAAACACTGGTTAAGGTATTATATATTCAGCATAAATGGTGGCTAACTGTGGATCATATCTGGTGCAAAACACCATTGTTTATCATCAAAAACATGTATTCAAGCTTGCTATTATCACCGATATTTGAATTAGACCAGACCTGTGGAATAAGTTCAGTAATTAAGAATATAAAATCTCTGTTTATTCGTAATAGTTAATTGATTACACCCAAGTAAGCAGTTAATTTTAAACATAGATTTATACAACCAATCTTGTTATACTCCTGCATGGCTCAGTGGTTACATCTATCGATTTTTACTTTGGGCAATCCAGAACTATCTTCAGATCTTGTTTATGCTGCTTTGAAATGGATACCAAATTGTATATAGTAATATAAACTGTTAATTCTGTTAAAAAATATCAATATGTCTAGTATGGCAACTTACATCTCTCAAAACAATGGACTTTTCAAACAGACTCTTTCCTCCTTCGAACACAATATGTATATTACATGTAATTTGATTGACTTCAACCCAGCACTGGTCTGGTACTGCTACTTTAGAAAACACTGATATAGTAACATTGGGACTTGTCTGGAACCAGTCAAACCTACAACTCTTTTTTGTGTCTGCAGTCTGTAATGAAACAATCATAAACAGGATAATGTATTACACTACTATTGCTTTATCTAGCATTCTCCATAAATAAGATACTTAACTTTTTTAGCTCCACATTTGTATTTTGATGTTGATATTGACACATATCACAGAAAATTCAAGTATAGGAATGTCGAATTTGGAATACTATTTTGCAGGTGTGCATTACAGATTACATCAATTCCATGCATTCAAGTTATACTACAGTCATTAGTGCAGTTGTTGGCAACACTCAATATTGATGCTACATTATGTGACTAGGGTTACCATATTGTAACTGTTATGGCTCGATTCAGTTTTGTCCAATTATTATTATGTGTTATCAAAATAAAATGATAAATAAAACTGTGTCCAAATTTCAGAGAAATATCTTGATTAATGACAGAGATAACAACATAAAGTTTGAAGTTAAAAAGTTGTTATTAATTGAAGTATATTATGTTCTGTTGTTCTGTAGTTTAACTATCAGACATAAGGACTGAAATACTGGGACAGTTATCACGATTCATGATATATTATGGTAACAATAAACTGAAATGCGTTAACTTCGCAGGCAGATGTGCTAGGTTAGTCGTCTACCAAGTTTGAACAGCAATGGGTTCTACGCAAACAGACCAACTTTGTAAAATATCTGGAGTTAATATGTCTGAAAGTTTTTATTTTATCAAGTTGGACTTGAACCCAAGACCTTATCAGTGAAAGCTTTGTATCTCAAGATGGCGCATTACACCCTGCCACAGGAGACCTTTGATGTTAAGCATGTACAGCCAAACCTGTGAAAGCAGTCACCGCTATTGAGCAGCCACCGTCTCAAGCAGTCATATTTGCTATTTCCCATTCCCTCACATTCAAAGCAAATTAACCTATACTGAGCAACAACCTGTCTTAAAAGGCCACTTTTGCTCCTTCCCTCAACTGGATGCTTAATACAGGTTAAACTGTACTACTATATAATATGGACAATGATTGACTTCTTGAGTACCCACAACACATTGACTTGTTTATTTCCATCATCAGTGGTCATGAGTTTGAATCCCCGCCCAGCAACAGTTTCTAAGATGATTGATATATGACATTTGTCTCATTATCATTAATCTCTCACCTCAACACTGATTCAAGTGGAAAGTTATCATTTACTTGTGGAGATGGGGTGTGTTCGAGTACTGGTTAACCTTTCAGTATCCCAGGAAACAGTGGTTAGGTTAATTGATCTTCTGTTAGCCCCCGATCGCATAAAAATGAATATTTAATCAATATTTCTATCATACTATAGTTAAACCCTACAAACAACATAAAATGTATGTACATGAATGTCAAAATGTATGACAAGTTACCTCCTTTTTGATCCAAACATGTTTTCCCTTCTCACAGCCAGCCTGGTCCAAGAAGTTGGTAAAGTCTGACGTTTTTCTGTTACAACATGACCAGTATTTCATTCTGTTAAACGGAAAATAAATATATTTGTATTAAGTTGATACTGTTAAATTTATTTAAGCTCAGTTGTGAAAGCTTTGAGCTTCCATGCATCATTCTGGAGTCTAGTTTCCTGGGTAGACCCCGTACAAACTGCTGTTTATGAGAGGTTAACCGTTCGAGTGTTGGGTCAAACCTATCACTACCACTCTGGCGTGAACTGCCAACACCCTATCCACTGCATTACTGTCATTCTTTGAATATTTTGAAACCCTAAATATTTTTACAGGTATATTTCTTTATGTAAGTAAAGCAAAATGCTCCCTAGACAGCCGGTAATTTCCTCAATTCACATGTGTTATTTTATCCTCTGACTTACTAAGTGTCTTATCTTCCTACTTGTTAAATTACCATTTTTCAGCTGCCTGTGATCATGTATACTTCCAGTTACTAAAATTAAAAACAACTATGAAATTTAAGCTTTACACACACTGATGATCATTAGTAGTTGTGATGTTTATAAATTTCCCTGTAAAACTCAATACAAATTGCCTCTTCATTATAAAGTGTAACATGAAATTTCATGGAACCTATTTTTGAACACTGCAAAATCTTGTCTTGTACCTACCCTTCATGAAAAATGGCAACACCTGGATGAAAAGTGCATGATTCTATGTCACTTTCTGCGGATTTATATGCCTGAAAATATCAATAACAAAATGTTTGTTCTAGTCATAGCAAATTGTGTTAAAAGTTCGAAACAATTCGAATATAATTTTTATCTCACTATTTGCATTGTTTGGATCTTTTAGTCATTTCAAGATGCTCGGAGACGGTCTACTTGAGACAGTACAAATTTGCTGAAATCAGGCCTCTTGCCAAAACTGATAAATCTGAAAGTTAAGGGGGTATAATTGCTGGGATAATAAAGCAATCAGAGAGCAAAAAATATTATTTTAAAGCTAGCCTAAAAATATGGCTAAATATTGAAAGCTATTTTACATTTCTGTCCATATAGCAATGTGTACTTTTTCCTTGAAAATATGGTAAATCAGCTGAGCCAATCATGACAATAATGGTGAGAGTGAGGTTTCAATTAGCAGGTATTAAATATGTCACGTCTTAACCATAATGTCATAACCATTTTGATAATAAAGCTCTCTTCTTTTATCTTAATATATGCATATTGCTTGATAGGATTTCCAACTCCATATAAGACAATTTTCAAGAAAGGGAGATAACTTTTCATTTCCTGACTTGCGAAGTTGCTAAATTGCTAAAAGTGTCTGTAGGGTGAAGTTAGTGTCTGCAGTAGATACATAGTAGCAAAGCATGTCAAACATTCATAGATAATATAAACTTACTGATTTGCAGCCATTATTTGTACAACTTGTTCCCACTTTTACAGCACTGGAACTGCCCTCTGTAATCAAAAATTATTTCAGATGAATAATAAATTACACACAATCCCAAGTCAAGACAATCCCAAGGCTTATAATCATATAGTATGCTTTATAATCACAGATAGAAACCATTAAGTTAAAGATTATTAAATCTATTAGATATCCAAATCTACTGTCACATAATGTTATGTCTCAATATTGCAGTAACAGGTATGTATATGACATTTGCATTTTGGCACTTACAACAACTTGCACACTATCATTACTTCCAGTGAATTATCAAGATTATAACTCCAAGTGATTTAAAAAGAAAAAATATATTTTTAAAAAAATGATTTAATGCCATTTTCAGCACATTTCAGGTTATATATGGCATATCCAGTTTAAAGGGTGAAGAAAGACCTCGGAATAAATCTTAGTAGAACCACCATCCCTCCACAAGTAACTGGCAACTTTCTCACATATTTTTTATGACCAGGCTGTCAAAACCAACTTGTGACCTCAGCAGTGAGAGAAAACTTGTCCTTATACAACAGCACCTCAGACTACTTGGCTACAGAGGACGCCCATTTTTTTTAAAAAAGAAGCATTACATGTATTTCTATGTCATTATTTTCCGCATATGCATTAAAACAGCAGAGAAGTAAGATAATCTAAACAATACGTCAGTTCCCACGTTATGGTGTACATTTTTAAAACAATTATGAAAAATATCAGGCATGGCCTGCAACAGTCCATTCAAATATCATAGCTCTGATGGGGATCAAACCCATGACCCTTCAATCCTGGGTCAGATGCTCTACCACTAGGCCATGTGCCCCGCACAGTGCAAAGAGTCTTTAGATAACAACAAAGTCAGTCAAAACCAAATGAATAATGTATTTATCTTACCAGCTTCATTTGATTCAAGAGACATCTCTTGCATGCGTTTGTCAAGAACTTTCTGCAAGGATGGAGTGACGGTGATTTTCAGTTTCTGTCGAGGTTCATCTACAGATGGTCGTACACGTTCCTGTGTTGGTGCTCTCTGTTGCTGGAACTGTAACTTCGGCTCTTTTTTCTGTCAAGAGATAAATATAAAATCAGTTTCAACATATTTATTATGTAAGATGAAACAAACCACAACATTTGTATGTATGCTTACAGGGCTCGAATTTAAGCACTCGCCACTCGCAAAATGCGAGCTGTATTTTGAAAATGCGAGTTGAAATTACTTAAGCTGGCATTTTTTTGCGAGTGGATTTCAAGTTGAGAAAATTACTTATTGCATTCATTTTATTGATTTTTGAAAATAAACAAGTATTATCCTGGTAAAAATAACGAGTTCTTGTCAATTTTACCAAATTTCTTTTGCTTCTCGCGCCAAATTACCCACTAGGAGCAAGATTATCAATGACATGTATTAAATATTTATATGTGTAGACTGCGTCCAATTGTTTTTGATCTCAAGTTCACTCTGCAAAAAGGAAGTAAAATTAACACCCGTCAACAACATAATAAGTAGACTGCGTCTAGTTTGATCGATCGCGCACTCACTCTATAAAATAAAAGTAAAGTTTAAACCTGTCAATTTTATCGTTTACATATTTTGTCAGCTGTTAAAGTGGCTGATAAAATAACATATTTTTCTCCATTGAACCGACGAATGAAAGTGAGTCCCAACAAAAAAAAGAGAAATAATCCTTCCGTTAATACTGTAATGAAATGGGAGTGACAGCTCAATATCACACAGGGCTATAAACTTGACAATGACAAAATGGTGTGTCAATTGTAGAAACCACCGTGATCGACACATCATCCATATTAATTAAACTCTTGTTATTGTTGAATCCATGATTCATATTTTGGTATAGTTAAAAGTGTTTATTAATGATATATAATTGTATGCATTGATTTATGGTAGTATAATAAATAACAAAGACAATTTTATTTTTTTAAATATTTTGTTTTGTAAATTACTGCTTTGAATTGTACCTTAACATATATAATAACCTTGATACCATTGTCTATAAATAAAAAAAAGCTAATAATGCATATTAAATAACATGCAGGCTTTGAAACAATTAATTTTGGGTTTATTTAGACATTTAGGACAACAAGTTTCTGCGAAAATTGGTTTGGCTAGTTGGTTTCAAATTTGGCCAGTTGAAATTTTAGGCACTGGCCAAAATTGCCAGTGCACAAACAAGTTAAATTCTAGCCCTGGCTTAGAAAGCAGTCTGCCACCATACTAATTATTGTATTGAAAATTAACATTGTTTCTTGGAAGTGGAAATTGCAGGGCTTTTTTCCTGTAAATTGCCTTTAAGATTTGAAAACAGCCATGTCCAACTTTCGGTACCTAATCAAAAATCAAGGGACATAATTCAAATGTTTGTATCGTTAAAGTTACGCTCCTTATTTGTAATCCTGTGTTGATAATCTTTTAGTGCCGGTCTATAAAACGCAGCGGTGCGTGATACATTGCCAGTTAATTAATAAATCGATATTGGTCCAGTTTTATTGCCCTGCCTCAGGGGTATTTTAAATTAGAGGAATTACTCTAGTATAAGTTTTGCTTGACTAATAACATACTCAATTTTCTATTCAACATAGTTTATACGTACTATCTGTGACATTGTTGAGAGAGAAGAAAGAGAAAGAGAGGAAGAGAAAAGGAAAAAGATATAGACAGAGGAGGAATAGAAAGAGAGGACAAAAGAGAAAGACTCGATTAGAACATAATACAGAAAGAACACGCAGACAGACGCAATAACATTATTACATAACATAGATATTTTGACCTTTCATTAAAGACAATAAACGATTAATGAGATATTAAACCACTATAGATTTACTATTCATTTATACTTTTATACACACATATCAATGAATACTTTACGATAGGCCAATTAGTGGGAAAGAGAGAAAAAGAATGGGAGAAAGAAAGAGAGAGAGTCTGAGAGAAAGAGACTGAGTGGGAAAGAAAGAAAAGGAATGACAGAAAGAAAGAGAGATAGTCTGAGAGAAAGAATGAGAGAGAAGATAGAGAGAAAGAGATATAGACAGAGGAGGAATAAAGAGAGAGAATGAGAGAGAAAGAGAGGACAAAAGAGAAAGGCTCGATTAGAAAATAATACAGGAAGAACACGCAGACAGACGCAATAACATTATTACATAACATAGATATTTTGACCTTTCATTAAAGACAATAAACGTTTAATGAGATATTAAACCACTATAAATTTACTATTCATTTATACTTTTATACACACATATCAATGAATACTTTACGATAGGCCAATTAGTGGGAAAGAGAGAAAAAGAATGGGAGAAAGAAAGAGAGAGAGTCTGAGAGAAAGAGACTGAGTGGGAAAGAGAGAAAAATAATGACAGAAAGAAAGAGAGATAGTCTGAGAGAAAGAATGAGAGAGAAGAAAGAAATAAAGAGATATAGACAGAGGAGGAATAAAGAGAGAGAATGAGAGAGAAAGAGAGGACAAAAGAGAAAGGCTCGATTAGAAAATAATACAGGAAGAACACGCAGACAGACGCAATAACATTATTACATAACATAGATATTTTGACCTTTCATTAAAGACAATAAACGTTTAATGAGATATTAAACCACTATAAATTTACTATTCATTTATACTTTTATACACACATATCAATGAATACTTTATGATAGGCCAATTAGTGGGAAAGAGAGAAAAAGAATGGGAGAAAGAAAGAGAGAGAGTCTGAGAAAGAATGAGAGAGAAGATAGAGAGAAAGAGATATAGACAGAGGAGAAATAAAGAGATAGAAAGAGAGGACAAAAGAGAAAGACTCGATTAGAAAATAATACAGGAAGAACACGCAGACAGACGCAATAACATTATTACATAACATAGATATTTTGACCTTTCATTAAAGAAAATAAACGTTTAATGAGATATTAAACCACTATAAATTTACTATTCATTTATACTTTTATACACACATATCAATAAATAATTTACGATAGGCCAATTAGTTAAGGATTGATGAAGTGTAATCGGCATAAAAATTGGAAACCCTGAAATACATGTTAAAGTACCATAGCTTCTCGATACTGGAAAATAATTTCAAGTTATTTCTCTTCGATATCTAGGTTCATACACAGCCGATTGTACCAAATCAATTTGACATGTTGAGCATACAGTGTCACAAACAGGTCAGGGGACAAAAATTCCACTCGTCCGCTCGTAAGTACGAGTGAAATATTGAAAGGACGAGTAAATTTTCCCAAACTGCTCGTCCTACCGGACGAGTGCTAAATCTAATGTCAAAACGAGTATTTTATGAACGTCAGGAAGCGTTTACATCGATTTAAATACATTTTCTCAAAACATCGCGAATCTGAAAGTAGAACTCGAAATAACCGGAAGTCAATACAGATTCATATAGGTGTAACCCCACCATTGATTTTTGTTCTTTATTCTATAGTAAATAACAAAAGTTTGAAGGCTTGTCATTCATAGAGGGTCCCAAATGAAAGAAGTGAAACCTACATTTTACTGTTTGTCAACCTCTGCACTATCAAAATATGATGAGAAAAGTAGGGGTCATGTGTCATATAAGAGATTTTTTTTCTGCTCAGTGTGTACACTGGTGACAAAGTGAAAGTAGACTTCCGAAATCATGAATTCATACCCCAATTTCCAAGCATCATTTTTTTTTTCTAAATTCACAATTCAAACATGACAATGCTATCAAAATGTTCAAAATACATCAATAATGCCATTCAAATAAAAAAATGAGCATTAAAAATAGGAAAATGCATTTTTAAAGAAGAAGAATTGAGGATTATTTACAACCGCCATGATGCGACTACCCCACGGAAGCACTTCCTTTTTGCAATGGTGGCACTATGCCTATAAGGAAACTCTTTTTTTTTTAATTTCATAATTACCTCATTTTTGCTAAGTTCTACCAATTTGAAGTAATACTGCCAAGTTGCAGGCATTAAATACTGAAACTTTTGTCAAAATACCACTTTTTACATGATCATTATATACAGGCGCGAGATGTTGACCGACATGCAATTTTGATGTGTTTGACTAATTTTACCAAAAAAAATTTTTTTTTACCTAATTCCATTAAAATTTTTACACCAAAACAGTCTCATGATACACTGAAGACATTATCTTACCAAAATACATTATTCAATACAATGTACATGCTAAAAATTGCACATTTAAATCATCCAAAATAAAAAATCTTCAAAATTTTGTGATTTTTCATGAAATTTCAATGTAAATATGCACATATATGCTTTATTTGAGGCATACACTTGCCAAAATGTGGTTTTTTATGAAGCAAATGTCTCCAATTTGTCATTTAATACTATGAGAGTGTAAAAAAGAGGTTATTTTACCTACAATTAACATTTTGGAAAATCACCCCCATTTCACTCAAGTCTCTCTTATAGGTGTAACCCCACCATTGATTTTTGTTCTTTATTCTATAGTAAATAACAAAAGTTTGAAGGCTTGTCATTCATAGAGGGTCCCAAATGAAAGAAGTGAAACCTACATTTTACTGTTTGTCAACCTCTGCACTATCAAAATATGATGAGAAAAGTAGGGGTCATGTGTCATATAAGAGATTTTTTTTCTGCTCAGTGTGTACACTGGTGACAAAGTGAAAGTAGACTTCCGAAATCATGAATTCATACCCCAATTTCCAAGCATCATTTTTTTTTTCTAAATTCACAATTCAAACATGACAATGCTATCAAAATGTTCAAAATACATCAATAATGCCATTCAAATAAAAAAATGAGCATTAAAAATAGGAAAATGCATTTTTAAAGAAGAAGAATTGAGGATTATTTACAACCGCCATGATGCGACTACCCCACGGAAGCACTTCCTTTTTGCAATGGTGGCACTATGCCTATAACAGGTGCGCGTTGCTATGTGATAGACGGCATCACTGTGATTATCGATTATTACTCGCGAATTTTAATGGTAAAATAAGTTTGTAACCCAGTCAAAAGCGTTGCGTATGCAGCTTCCGCCGCGAAGTTTCGATTTCGTTGCAAAATGTCAGACATCCACAATTTTTTTCAAGGGGGCAGTGACAATGAAAAGATCGAAAACAAAAGAGAATCGAACAAGAGAAAAATAAAGCAGACACTTTATGATAGAACAAAAAGATCGAGAACCGTTCAAGATGCGTGGCTTGAGGAATATTCCTGGGCTAGAATGGAAAATGGTGATCTGTTTTGCAGCTCGTGCAGAGCTTATCCCGAACTATCGGACCCAGAATCTTCGCTTGTGACTGGGCCATCTTATCTTTTTTAATCAGTCTGGGATAAACAGCTGACAGTTGTAGGAAAAATCCATTTAAGCAGTGGTATAAAGTATTTTATAAGTTAAGGACTCCTGCTAGATAAACATATTTTCAAATAAATGTCTTTATTGTACATCTTTTTAAGGACGAGTGCATGTGTTTGCAGGACGAGTGAAAACTGCAAGTCACTCGTCCTGCAGGACTAGTGCAATCTTGAAATATTTTTGTCCCCTGCAGGTACTAAGTGTCAACAACAACAACAACATGTACCACATATTTGTTTAGATAGCAATATGTTTATTCTGCATTGTCGTCTAAAAGAACACCTGTAAAAGGTCAATTAACAAATAAGACACTAGACATAGTCACCCGACGAAGGTGGTAATAAAACACAATGTTAAAAACAAGCGCTAAGTGTCAAAAACAGGTTAGGTTTGTTTTCATAACGATAACAAAACAGTTACTTCGCTTTAATAAATACTTGACAGTTAACAACAACAAACACGTTTATTTGTTTGTAATCCAAATTAATAAAAACTGTTACAATATATATACTTTTTTATGTTTGAATTTATCGAATAATAAAAAGAGTTTCAAACTATGATCTAATACATTTTTTTTTAATTTCGTAGATGTTTACTACATATTTATGTAATTTTAAAATTAAAATTATAGTGAAAAAAACTAAAACTGAAAAATAAAAACCATCAAAACTATAAAACACAATGATCTCTAAAATATAACCTATTTTTATAAGCCTATTGGTTTATGACGCTAGAGTTTTATGACCCCAATAAACTAAACTGTAGGAATCGATAAGTTCTTATAACATCAATACCTATCAATTTTCATACACAAAAATGCTTTAAAAATGTCATGGTACTGTTAAAAAAAGTTAAAAAGGACCAAAATATTTTATATATATTTCATAAAAAAAAATATATTCAGAAAGATGAGACATTTTACTGTTTTAATCCACTTGTTGTGAAAGTAAATTTTGTTTAAAAATGTGTTTATTTTGGTAATTAAAAAAATGTTTCATTGATTTTTAACCTTTTTTATATAGAACATATATGGAATACAGGTGACTTACGTTAACTGCAAAAAGGACCAAAATGTTTTTATTTGTAAATTATGAAAAAAAGATCATAAAATCGGGGAGGGTTTAAGCTTAAATACTTCGTTTGTTGTTAAAGGATGTTGCCGTTCTTATTTGAGATATTAGTTATAAAGTAAATTGGCCCTTCTTTGTTCTATATAAAAAATATATCGGCTTTTCTAGAGTGGATGAAACTGAAAGTTGGGTATGGTGATTGAGGGGAACTTGGGAATATTTTTTTTAAGCTATAGCAAATTGGAAATTAATGCACAACACTACTAAGCTCATATTGTAACCACTAATTATCAGACATTACAACAATATTTCTTATCCAGTCTTTTTTATCCTACATGTAATAAAATCCATTTTGGGAATTGGGGGGAAGGGAAAAAACATTTTTAAATTTGGAAGTAGCTGAATATCGGCCTCTGTTTCATAAGGCAAAATGCCCTGGGAAGTAATTACAACTTATGACATCATGGTGATGGACAAAGCATTTTCAAAATGTCTGCATAAAACGCACCCACAAACACCAGGGGTGTAATACTATTTGAAAATGATAAATAATAATAGATGATCAGTCAACCAATTGGGACGTTTTTCAGATGTAATTGCTTAACAGTCACCATGTTTTTCACAACAAAGAGTCAAATTTTATCACTTGGCCCTCTCTCCACTTTGGGGGAATGAGGCCAGGGCCCCCTGAAGGGAAATATTTGCCTTGTTTTTGTGTCGAACCTGTGATTATGCAGAAACACTCGTAACACTGGTATAACAAGTTGAAAAGAAGAGACATTAGCCTAACTAGTCTCAGGTTTTTTAGTTTCTTACTAAAAATTACCGTCCTAAGAGTAATTACTTAAAAAAAATCCAGGGGGAAATTTTCAATGAAATTATGAACAAAAAGTATATTCCAGGGCAGGGGAGTGGGGCCAAATTTCGAACCCCAAAACAGCATAACGCGGGTCCTGGACCCAAATAATGTAAATGGTCACCATAATCATATTTGTATATTAGGACGAATGACAGTTCAATAAGGGAGTGTATGTTTTACTAGTCACTAGTCCTGTCTGATGTGTATTTATAAACATTTTTATGCCCCTGAAATTCATTTTGAACAGCTTTGTAATATAGTGACAATGGACATAGCATTTCCAAAGAGTCTGCACAAAACAAAACAACCATGAAATTCACTCTGGCATTAGTAACATTGGAAAATATCTTCAATATATTACCTTTGGGTTCATTTTAAATAAGAATAACAATAGTGAATATATCACCAAGTTCACGTTCACATTATACTGAAGCAAGTTTTGATGTACCTTTTCTTCTGGTATAACAATTTCTTCTGCCTTTGCCTTCTCTGCTTCTTTAGGTTTCTCATTACTATGATGTCCAGAGCTACAACCCTGCGATACATTTCATTATGATCATATATTAAAGAACGACACTGCAATACATTTCGTTATGATCATATATTAAAGAACAACCCTGCAATACATTTCGTTATTATCATATATTAAAGAACAACCCTGCAATACATTTCGTTATGATCATATATTAAAGAACAACCCTGCAATGATTTTCGTTATGATCATATTAAAGAACAACCCTGCAATACATTTCGTTATGATCATATATTAAAGAACAATGCTGCAATACATTTCATTATGATCATATATTAAAGAACAACGCTGCAATACATTTCATTATGATCATATATTAAAGAACAACCCTGCAATACATTTCGTTATAATCTTATATTAAAGAAAAACCCTGCAATACATTTCATTATTATCATATATCAAAGAACAACCCTGCAACACATTTCGTTATTATCATATATTAAAGAATAACCCTGTAATACATTTCGTTATGATCATATATTAAAGAACAACCCTGCAATACATTTCGTTATTATCTTATATTAAAGAACAACCCTGCAATACATTTCGTTATTAACATATATTAAAGAACAACCCTGCAATACATTTCGTTATTATCTTATATTAAAGAACAACCCTGCAATACATTTCGTTATTATCATATATTAAAGAACAACCCTGCAATACATTTCGTTATTATCTTATATTAAAGAACAACCCTGCAATACATTTCGTTATTATCATATATTAAAGAACAACCCTGCAATACATTTTGTTACGATCATATATTAAAGAACAACCCTGCAAAAAATTTCATTACGATCATATACTGAAGGACAAATGTAATACATTTCGTTATTGTACGGCAGCCCTAGGCACAACCATACAATACAAACTGCATATACAGTCAAACCTGTCTTAAGCAGCCAGTCAAGAAAAGGAGCCTTTTAAGACAGGTTGTTGCTTAATACAGGTAAATTTGCTCTGAAAACATAGAATTGGGAAATAGCGAATGTGGCTGCTTAATAGAGGTGACCACTTACACAGGTTTGACTGTATATACCATATTAAGACACTTGTTGTAATGCCTTCATATAAATACAGCTTCTTCAGATAAGATTGTTATACTTACTGGGAAGTTTAAGAACTCTGTGAAGTCTGTACTCCGCTTTTTACAGCAGGACCAACCTTTCATTGCATCATGGAAAACAGGTACACCCGGATGATATAGGCAAGACCCTGTATGTGTAAGAAGCAAAGACAGAATTAAATGGTGCTCCAGAAGGACTTTGGCGCAAAGAGTACATTGAAATTAAGAAGATAACAGTTTGTGATATTGAAGTGAAATAATAAATGTGCCACCAGATAGTTAAGCTGGTATGCCGGTCTCTGTAATTAAGTCACTGATGCATGTAAATTGTGTATGCAGTTCTCTGAACTAGTTCCATATTTCTTTAAATTACAATTTCATAAACTTTATTTCATCTCGAGTCCTTTTAACACCTGAGACGAACCATAATCACCTGCAGTAATCTAACAACAATAATACTTGTTCTCTCATTACATTTACATGTATAAATGAGGAAAAAATATAAATTTTGTAACAGGTAGTGTCAATTGTGTTGGCTCATCCTGTCCCATCATACCCAGTGTAGACCCGGTCTGGAATGGCAGTCAAGGACCACCATCATTAGACTCTAAATCTTATATTGTCACGTGAGGCAAATCTTCCAAATATGGCGCGAATATTCCTGGTATGGTTTTGTAATGGGGCGAATATTCCAACACCCCCCAGAGTAAACAAGACTTCCTACAGGCTATAACCATCAGTTCATTGATTGTAAGTAAAGGAAGAAAACAATGACATTATAACAGTTTCAGTATTTAAATACAAACAACTGACAAACACAATCCACCAATTAGATTTATAAATGTCACTCATGTTGTAATTTAGAAATTATGACAGTCGAGAATATTTAGACAGTTCAAACCATTTATATTGCATAAAAAACTCAGGTGCTTGTACACACATTTAGGTTTTACATGCATTATACTTCCAATGGTTTCACTGTTGCAAATTGGCAGTAAATCAACACTAAAACAAGATATCCGAAAAATGCTCTATCCGAATATATATGTATAGGCGGTACAAATGTTTGTTAATATGAAATAGCCTAAATCACTACCTTGTTCGTTTTTCATATGATCAAACTTTTGTCCACAACCTTTATTGTAGCACATGAGAAGTTCCATTTTCTCAGATTAGGAGAATGAATATATAAAAACAATACGAATCACGTTGGTTGACTTTTTTCTAGAATATTCGCGACAACCACTCTAGCCTGGTTCCAGGACCCAAAATGCTGTCGGCGTTGCCTTCGCATTCAATTATATTATATGAGACCGGGGACCAGTCTACAACCACTCCGAATGACGATAAATAGACTGGTCCCCGGTCTCAAATAATAATATGAATTAGGTAAAACCTAAATTGCGAGCGAATAGGTAGATGTCAAACACAATTTTCCATCAGTTGTTGGTTAGTAAAGAAAAAAAGAGAGAATAAAAAAAAGGGGAAAAGATATTGTAATTACCAGGGTAATAACTATGAATAATAAACACATTGCTGGCAGTTTACTGTTCTTGGTTTACAAATGAGGCTCAAAACATCATACTCTTACAGTGGGTATATTGTTCATGAGTGTTTGTGTTGGCGTATCATAAAAAAGCATTGTATGTAATTAAAAGTCAGATAATGCATAGTTATTAAAGTATATGTTTATATAAATATTAGCCTTATAAATAATACGAATGAGCAGTTTGACATTAGGATTCCTGCACATAACAGGAGTTGTCGGATCTAAAGAGCTAAAATCCTCTGTATATGTGCATTAGGTTATACTAAGGCGTACATTTAAGTAACTTATTCTATGGTTTAAAACATATATCATACTGTTAGTTGAAAGGTTAGCGATTGTCATATTGCCCACCTAAATTAACAATACAAGTTTGCTTTTGACATATGCATCATCTGGTAAATTTCCCTATAGCAGAAATTTATTTGTGAAATAAATACATTATTCTCATGTACGTTATGTGTATATTTTAGTGTTTTTAAACATATTATATTTTGTACGTTATTATAAGGAGAGATTTGAAATAACTATTCATGATTCAAGATAAAAAAGTGATTTTGTAAACCCGGATTTTCGTATAGAATTCCTATATTTTATGTAATCAAATTAAAAAACAACCTACGTAGCCGAGTGTTCCAAATTACGCATGAAAAAATCAGAGGGTCATTTCCGTTTTTCAACGTTAGTATATGTTTGTAAATATATCTTTTTTTTAATCTTACGTGATACCATAAGAGCTCGCAAACTCGCTCGCTATTAGCCTTATTAATAAGGCGTGAATGAGCAGTTTGACATTAGGATTCCTGCACATAACAGGAGTTGTCGGATCTAAAGAGCAAACATCCTCTATTTGTGCATTAGGTTATACTAAGGCGTACATTTAAGTAACTTATACTATGGTTTAAAACATATATCATACTGTTAGTTGAAAGGTTAGCGATTGTCATATCACCCACCTAAGTTAACAATACAAGTTTGCTTTTGACCTATGCACGCACTTCACAAAGTTATTGATACCGGTAAACACAATTATCACATCCTTTTAAAGTCCCATGTGTCAGCAGACGTATCATCATTGTCCTCATGGTCCTAGTCAGTAAGTGTAATTTTACAATCTTCAATTTTTGAAACAATTGTGCAACATATAATGTTATACCACTTTGTATTCAACTCTTGCTTTGCATGTACTCCATCATAAATGTTGGAGTTGCAAAATTTGGTTATTTTTTTTTTATTTTGACAATGTTTTCCTCTTTATTTAACTGATGTTTTCATTATGTCCCTATGTAGTCTGACAGTCTTAACACAATGCTCTGTATTAATTTTACATATTTCTTGATTCATAGTCATAATGTCTTTTTCTAAAATTTCCTGTTGTTGTTGTATTTCCACAGTTATTAAGTTTCTGTAAGTTTGTGTTTAAGAATTTGAAAAGATGAATATTTTTTAATAGAGGCACTTGGAATTGTTGCAAGAAAAAGAGTTGTTGTGTCATGTCTCAGTTTCTTGGAATGTGGTGTAATTCTGTTATAACTGTTTGGGCTTATTTGTTGAATTATATGTAATGTATGTTCCGTTTCTGCAGGTCACCTTTTCTGTTAAATTACAAAGGCCAGCTGCTATCAAAATGACTGTTTGCTCATCAGGATAAGAAGCCATCTTATTTTGAACAGCATGATAGACCTGTGATATTTTAACACCAGGATTGACTATCAAAGATACATGATAGTGATCAGGAAATGGATGAAATTTGTTTATGTGTTGGTGCATATACCTCCCTCTCGAATCTGTTTCAATAATTATATGATGATGCATGCTGTATGAATAAAAAAAGAAAAGAAATTACGAATATGCTTTTGATACAACTAACATGGCATCTGGTAATTTAAAATATTTGTGTGTATTTATTGATTCCAAGTGAATGTTAGATGCATTAACGTTTTGATAAGCGCTTGAGGCCGATTTTTTTGTTCAGTAAAGCTTTTGGTTGATTGGTTTACCTCGTCTGCTATGGGCATTGGTAACACAATTTTAAAATGACCATTGTCAATCAACAGGTTAATTGGCAATATTTCTTCATTTTCAATTTGCTGAAGTTCATATGTACAAATTTTAAAAGTTTCTCTTGCACCTTTCAGTCAAACTTTAATGTTGCAGTTGAACAGAAGTGATGACACCTCAATTTCACAAGCTGTGGCCCATCCATTCAGTTGCAACATTAAGGTCCAATAGGATCTTTTTGTTATTTACAGACTATGAAAAAGTCTTGCTTTTTCCTCCCACTGTTCCCAGTTATGGTATATATTGCTGCAGAATGCATGTCTGTGCTGCCTCTCGACTCGAAGGGGAAAATCCCCACTGTATATGTAACCGAGACAGTGAAAAAAAACAATTTCCATCACCAGGTACACTTTTTACAACGAATTTATTGTTGCAAATATTCATGCATTAAACGAGACTCAAATTATTCCCTTTTTTTACTTTAATTGATTTAACACATACATCTACATAAAAGATATTTAATTATTTTTGTTTTGAAAGCTAAAAGAAAGAAAGAAAAAAAGAAAGAAGAAGACTCATTTTGCAACTAAATTTATTGTTTTAGATTTAGATCTACATTATGTTGAATTTATGGGAAATAGTGGTGACTAAAGCATTAATAACCTGCAGAATATGGAGTGAAATACCCTCTTAACAGTTGTGTTGTTCTTTTACTGTTAACAAACAGAGCAGACGGCGTTTGTTTACTAATTATGCATTGTCAAATTCCGCTTCGTTTCGATTGGCTCATTTCTGGTCATACTCATTTGCATACGTTCTATTGTGCCTGGTTTTCGGACCTACTCCATTAATTGACTATTTATTTTGTAGGTCAGGGAACCAGACTAACGTTCTATTTAACTACGTCTTCTGGTAAATTTCCCTATAGCAGAAATTTATTTGTGAAATAAATAAATTATTATAATATACGTTTTGTGTATATTTTAGTGTTTTTAAATAAACTATATTTTGTACGTAATTATAAGGAGAGATTTGAAATAACTATTCATGATTCAAGATAAAAAAGTGTCTTTGTAAACTCCGATTTTCGTATAGAATTCCTATATTTTATGTAATCAAATTAAAAAACAACCTACGTAGCCGTCAATCGTGAAACATCGGGTATTTCCGTATCATCCGTAGAATACACGTCACGTCTATTGCGGAGCATAAAGGCCGAGGTGATCAGATTGCGTAGCCGTGTGTCCCAAATTACGCATGAAAAAAACAGAGGATCATTTCCGGTTTTCAACGTTACTATATGTTTGTAAATATATTTTTTTTCTTTAATCTTACGTGATACCATAAGAGCTCGCATACTCGCGAATGCATGGCTTCGCCGCGCATTCACTCGTATTCGCTCGCTATTATCTTTTGCTGATCACCAACATAATCTTAGTCACTGGTTAATGTTAACTGTCATTGTTTATGCTATTCATTTATGTTTTGGAGATATATTTTAACAGAAGGAAACCTTATTCGAAAGGATCAATCCAAAATTTATTTTTTAAAAGAAAAACAGAAAATGGCTATTATCTGATCATTGTCTTGTCTAAGAAACGACACATTGCATGTTCTACCAACACGGTATGGCAAACAGTTATCATCCAAGCTTTGCCATTTGCCAGGTTGTCAAGCTTCGTGTAGTTATTGACAAGAAGGTAAAATAAGAAAGGGGGGAGGGGCAACGTATGTTTTGTCATTTTCACTAAAAGTAAAAATGGTTTTGTTTTTGCCGAAAATTATATTAATATATCATACTGAAAAAGTGGGTAATTTTGCATCTACAGGTCAATCGTATTATTTTTATCGAGTTAATAGCTTAAACAGACCAATGCTAGATGAAAAGCTCCGAAACTCGGGCTTGAGACGAATATCATTTAATTTAAATAACCGCTTTCCTCTACTATCAGCATGCCCTGTTTTTCTATTTATAGCCCAAATTGGTTTTTCAAAACAATTATAAACGTTTTCAGCAATTTCCTCTGCTACTGGCGATCTACCTTCTACTAGTTACACATAGTCATTTTTCTGTTATAAACTTGACAATATGAAGACAAGTGCATAGATTCTAACACCAGATTGTGGGAGAAAGATGTGAGGAACAAATGGAAATGGCTGGACAAAAATGATTCTCAGGGTCAGAAATTTGGACTGTGATTGAAGAAACCAGATACCATTGGCATGGCATTTTGCGATGCATGCTTGTAGATGATTAATTACAAGTGAGTGGAAGAAAGGCGTTGGGTTTGCACACAGAAGACCCTAACCACAAAAACACCAATTAAAACCGACAAATCAAACCAAGTAGGTGATTTGTTTTGTCTGTCTACCTTTTTTCCACTCTTGTCTTCTCTAACTCGTTATATAGGTCTGGAATACAATGGGTTAGGGGGGATTATGAATTTGGGCTCACAACCTAGTGGAACTTATGCCAAGTTTTTTTGTGTGATGCAAGTGTATAAAGTAATGGGTTCCAGTCTTTTTTTCTTTGCCTGTATGTCTTTCACAAGTTTTTTTTATAGTGCTAAGCATTTTTCTATTATGACTTAGAGTGAGAAACTCCAGTTCCACTGTAGCTAAGTTTGTGTGCATACTTCTAAATGAAGTATAGTTTGTTTTGCATCACATTTTTTACAAAATATTTTTTTATGTTATCATTTTCAGGTGCTCCCAGGCTGATCAGTCCAAATAAATCCAAAGAGCTTCACTGAATTACAGAGAGAGTTGCACAGATCAAGGTCATCTAAATTCTTGAGAAAAAACTGCACGCCTTTCCCCCTGGCTGAAGACCTGCCCAACTAAGTCAAACATGAGTGAGGATAAGACCACAATATACAGAACAAGTGCATCTTACATAAACACACATGGTGTAGCTAAATGTTTCAAGGAACAATCGAAAAGAGAGTTAAAAACAAGAATTCCGCGGAATGATATGTCTCGCCGTTTCCGCTTTGACCGTTAATACACACATGGGAGAAAAAAATTTATATTCATGCAAGAGTTATCGAACTTGGTTAATGTAGTAGGTTTAATGACTACGAAATATTGTAGGAAGTATTATGTGAAGTTTCGATCAAATACATTTAGTGATTTTTGAGATATGAACTTTCTAAGTAAAACATATTTAAAAAAAAAACCAAAAAACTTTAACCAGTATTTCTAAGTTAAACATATTAATAAAAAAAATATAAAAAATAAAAAAAAAATAATTCAAAAACCCCCAAAGATTTCAAAGTAAAACATATTTAAAAAAAAAGTAATAAAAAAAAAAGAATAAAATATTTTTGTAAATAAATTAAAAAAAAAGAAAAGTACTCAACATCTGCATTATATCATGCAGGGTGTTAGTTGTAAGTATGATCCAAGTATGAGTGTCCTAGCACTAGTACTTATTGAGAAATAGTGTAAAAATGAAAACTTAACGTTGGAGCTAAATGCAAAATTCAGCATCAAACAATGTCAATGGATCATGAAATGTAGGTCACACTCAGCATCTGCAGTATATAATGTGATGCAGGGTGTTTGTTGTAACTATGATCCAAGTATGAGTGTCCTAGCACTTGTACTTGTTGAGAAATAGTGTAAAAACGAAAACTTAACGTTGGAGCTAAATGCAAAATTCAGCATCAAACAATGTCAATGGACCATGAAATGTAGGTCACACTCAGCATCTGCAATGTATAATGTGACGCTGAGTGTTAGTTGTAACTATGATCCAAGTATGAGTGTCCTAGCACTTGTAAAACGAAAACTTAACGTTGGCGCTAAATGTAAATGTTTGACGCCGTCGCCGGAAAAGCAACACCTTTATCTCGTCTCTCCTTCGTCGTGGCGAGACAACAACAAATTATCGTTAAATATGGAAGAGGCTGCAAACAACAACAATGACAAAGTTCTGAATATTATTGTCTGGTACTGATTCAGGTAGAGTTGTAATTGACCATCTTGGTTCCAGGAATTAAAAAACATTTTAACAGCTGCAAATATTAAGGAGTCAACAAAAAGTCCTCAAAGAGTATGAGATTGACTGGGATTAGATTATTAGCATGTTGATGGACAGTTGTAGTACCATGAGAGGGGTAAAAGGTGGAATGGAAGCCCAAATTCAACAGAAGAAACCCAATTGGATGGACATGTATTGTTCTTTTCAAACCAGTTCATAACTTGACGTTTAAGACTTAATGTAAATTAATAAAAAAATCATTCAGAATAATCCATGTTCTTCATATATTATAACAGGTATTCTTTTTCTAAATAGAAAGCAAAAAATAAAAAAAAGGCTCTGACAAAAATAAGAACAGTGAAACATGAGAGAGGAAGCTGACAGAGGTTTATTTACAATGTCTTTATATTAATATAATATACTTGCATTCATTTGACAGTTTGGGCTATTTCTAAACTTTCTTTATGTATTCAGGTAAAATAAAAACATACATAATTATATACATATGGTTCCTGGTGTTGAGTACATCTTTATAGTGTAAAGTAGCACACTTTTCTATATGAAAAGAGATCCAGGTTCAAGTCCTGATGGAGACCTCAACAATTTCAATCATTGTACAACATAAACACTTTGACTTAATTCTCTCAGACATAACCATTACATGAATACTATTGCTGTATAATACATACTTCACAGACATTAAACTAGCCTTATATTTTTCATCAACTGTCCTGGAAACTCAAAATTGTACTATCATTCTTGAAATAAACACACCCCAACTTACAGATCAAAGCATTTTAACTATCTTCATTTCGAGGGCTTGGCGTAAAACTATTGTAACTAGGTTTTTGCAAATTGTTCAGGAGAAGGAAAAAACTGTTTTTTATTTTCGTCTTTAGATATTTTTGCAAATAGTTTTCAAAATTCAAATGAAAACTGCATTACTTACATTATTAACAAGTGCTATCAATTAAAGCTTTAGTATTACTTGATTTATTTGTAAAAGTTTGAGTTACAATAGTGTTGCATTGAAAATTCAATAAAACTGAATTTATATTTGGTGCAAAACTATTGTAACTCAAGTTACAATAGTTTTGCACCAAGTTTTACGAGATAAGTAATTAATTTCTAAGTTTAAAAATATTGTATTTCAATATAAAACTGTGTAAAATTATGTTGTTATTAATCCAAAATCAATTTTAATTCTATTAAAGTTTAACACAAACATATAAGAAGTATTGGAAATAAAGAAAAACATATACAAAAGTATATAAAGCTGTATTATTTATGTTTTAGCCTATAAATACAATAATTTTGATAGTTCTCATGTTAACAAACAATTAACCAATGTCATTAACATTGTAAAGCATAATATTTCAGTTATGAAAGTATTAAATTATGTTAATATAAGTTAATATATAAAATTATATTTCCAAATTAGTATTTATATTGTGTAAATTTATATAGTATGCAGATACTATCTGGACCACAACATAATAGTTACTAACTGTCATGTTTAAGGATGCGACATTTTGATATTAATAACCAGTAAATATCAAACAAGATAATAAAACTGTTGTTTTCAGTCTTATAAAAAATATTGATGAATTTTTACCTAGGGTGCAATAAGCAGTTGAGATCAAATGCATACTACATGATTGTTTTGGTTAAACACTCATTTATAGACAGACAAATAGTCAAAAATAAACCTGTGTTTTATTTAGTTAAAAATTTGGAAAAAGTTATCGTTTAAATTTAAACAAGCAGTAAGTGGGTACTGTGCCCCATGGGCCCACTATACTAACATCACTAACAACTGTACCATCTACATTTTTCATACTAACTCCAATTCCAACTGCACCTTCAAAATCCATCATACCAAATTAATAACACCTTTTAGTCTTCATACATGTACCAACTCCACCACCATGGTACTGTACCCTTTACACCCACAAACTAACATCATTATACCCACTGTACCCTATACAACCACCATACCAACATCATCAACTTTACACTCTACATCTAGTATACTAGCACCATCTTCAACTACATCCTCAACATCAGCCAAACCAAATCCATAAGACACTGATCCTTTATATTCATTACATGTATCCACTCCATCGCCATACCAACTCAACTATCCACTGTACCTTCAACATCCACCATACCAACGCCACTACCCATTGCATCCACTACATCCATCATACTGACCTAATTAACCACTGAACCATTACAACCACCAATCCAGTACCATTATCCACTGTTACATCTACATTCACTTTATGAACTCCAATGTTCCCTCTACATTACTTCAGTATATAGGTAATGTATTCTCTCTACCAACCATTATCTATAATACCAACCAGAACCTCATTACTTACTGTACCCTCTACACCCACCATTCAGACTCAACTACATACTGTACCTTTTACATCAACAATACCAACATCATTACCCACTGTGCCCTAAACATCCACCATACCAACTTCATTACTCACAATCCACATTATCTCAACATCACTACCCACTTTACCCACTGCACCATACCAACATCGCTACCGTCTGTTTCATGGACACTACATCCACCATACCATCTCAACTCTTCACTGTTCCTTCTACATCCTCTATAATTTTTTACTTATTTCACTACTCACAACCCCCTAAATATCAACATCACTACCCATTGCAACCATTACATTCATTATACCAACTGCAACACCACTACTAAATGTCCGCTCTGCATCCATATAACTACTCGCTGTACTAACTACATCCACTATACCATATCAACCATCTTAATCACCCATTGTTCCCTTTACACCCATAATACCAACTATACTACCAACTGTACCCTATACAACCTTCATACCAACTAAACTACTAGCTTTAATATCAATACCCACCATACCAACTACACTACCAGCTGTACACTTTATATTCGCATTACCAACTACACAACCAGCTGTACCCTCCACACCAAGAATACAAACTACACCACCAGCTATACCCTCCATACTCACAATACCAACTACACTACCAGCTGTACCCTTCATACTCACATTACCAACTACACTACCAGCTGTACCCTATCGTCTACACCCACCATATCAACTATACTACCAGCTGTACTGTCTACGACTACGATACCATCTACACTATCAGCTGTACTCTCTTCACCCACCGTACAAACTACACTACTAGCTGTACCCTCAACATCCACCATAATAACTACACTACCAGCTGTACCTTCAACACCCACCATACCAACTATGCTTCAAGTTGTACCCTCAACACCCATCATACCAACTATGCTTCCAGTTGTACCATCCACACCCACTATATCATCTATGCTACAAGCCATACCCGCTACACCTACCATACCAACTACACTACCAGCTGTACCCTCAACACCCACCATATTAACTACACTACCAGCTGTACCCTCAACACCCACCATACCAACTATGCTTCAAGTTGTACCCTCAACTCCCACTATACCAACTATGCTTCCAGTTGTACCATCCACACCCACTATGCTATGAGCCATACCCTCTACACCCTACATACCAACTGCACTACCAGCTGTACCTTCTACACTCACAACACAAACAATGCTACCAGCTGTACCCTCTACACAAACAATATCAACTACATTACCAGCTGTACCCTCTACACCCTACATATCGACTACACTACCAGCTGTAATGTCTACACCCATGATACCATCTGCACTACCAGCTGTACTCTCAACACCCACCATACCCACTACACTACCAGCTGTATAATCACCATCCACCATACCAACTACAGTACCAGATGTACCCTTTACACCCACACAAACAACTATAGTGCCAGATGTGTCCTCTACATCCACCATACCCTCTTCACTACCAGATGTACCCTCCACACCAACACAACCAACTATAGTACCAGATGTACATCTACCATACCCACTACACTACAAGATGTACCCTCTACACCCACACTACCAACTATAGTACCAGATGTACCCTCTACACCCACACTACCAACTATAGTACCAGCTGTACCCTCAACACCCACCATACCAACTACATTACCAGCTGTACCCTCTACACCCACCATACCCACTACACTACCAGCTGTATCCTCTACATCCACAATACCAACTACAGTACCAGATGTACCATTTACACCCACACAACCAACTATAGTACCAAATGTACCCTCTACATCCTACATACCCTCTATACTACCAGATGTACTCTCTACATCCACACAACCAACTAAAGTACCAGATGTACATCCACCATACCATCTACACTACAAGATGTACCCTCTACACCCACACAACCAACTATAGTACCAGATGTACCTCTACACCCACACAACCAACTATAGTACCAGATGTACATCCACCATACTCACTACACTACCAGATATACCTTATGCAACCACAATACCAACTATAGTACCAGATATACCCTCTACACCCATTATACCCCATATACTACCAGCTGTACGTTCTACACCCACAATACCAACCACAGTACCAGCTGTACCCTCTACACACATCAAATTAATTCTGAGAAACCAAGGTTTATTGATATTTAAAATATATTGTTTTGGTTCTTTAACAGCCATTTTAAAATAATTAGATACCGTGTTGACTTCTAGTACTGATATATTAAAAAGAATTATACTGAGTGTACCAGGTAATTAGAATAATATCTCATTTTGGAAGTTTTCAAAAGGGATATATTGGTTAAGTAAAGTTATAATTGGTATACATTAAAAGTATGTTGAGTAATATTGTTCGATTGGACAGCCTTTTTATTATTAAAAAAATGCAAACCAAACAATTCACTGCAAATTTTAATAATCAGATTTTTAAACAAAATATCAACAAATGGCTCTTTTATAGCACAATAAATTATTAATCATCGATTTCATTGTCACTAATGTCCAAATCAATAAAACATTTAACATACTCATCTGACTAAAATTACTTTATTATCAAATTAAAATGTTTTCAAAGATAAGTAAAAAAAAAAAAAAAAAAAAAAAAAGTCTGTATATTTGTATTTCTTCAAAATCTTGCTAGATTTTTCTGAACTATCATTTGAAACTAATGTATTGCAATATTCTTGGACTAAATAAAAGTGTGGTTATACAGGATAACTGGGTTTAATAAAATTTAAATTCAAGTTACAATAGTTTTGCACCGATATAAATAAAGGTCTCCAAGATATTATTTGGTGCAAAACTATTGTAACTCAAGCTAAAGAATTAGTGTATTTGAGATACAATATTTTCACCAAAAGTGAATATTTTCAAAATTATTTAAAATATCAGGACCAAATTTTAACACAAGATGCACATTGTAAAACTACAGTAATTTATGCAAAAAAACGATTTTTGGAAAAAACGGAGTTACAATAGTGTTGCGCTGAGCCCTCGATTTCATATATCCAAAACAGATTTGCATTGCGTAGTGAAAAGCCTCTAACAGACATCTTTAGTTGGGACTGAACCAACATCTTCCATCTTAAAGATGGATGTACTTCATTGTACTATAAGGATGCATTTTGAAGCTTTATATAAGCACAGCACAGAAATTATAATTATTTATATGACTGTATACATTAATAATGTTATATTTATACACATTAATATATTAAAAATGAAACTCTTTACTGATATTTTAAGGCGTTATATATCACGACTTGCCAGTTGTATTACTATGTAATTTAGATTTGTTGTATGAAAACATAATATGAAAAAATAATCAAAGTTTACTTAACCCTTTACTCCATAGATACGCGTTTTCCCGCACCAATCACAGAAGGTCTTTGAAAACAGTGCAGAAAGAGTGCAGATTGTTCGTAACGAGCAATCTGAACACTTCCTGCACTGTTTTCCGCTCTGTCAGTTAATATAAACATGATTCACCAAATAATTAAAAAGCCTTCTATATCAGGTGTCCAAAGGCATCTATATTAGAGGTGTCCAAAGGCGTCTATATGAAGTAAAGAGTTAAATAGCGTAATCAATTCACAATGGTAATGTCTAAAAAAGGTAATAAATAAGGGGTACATTTTGTAAAAAAAACATACAATGTAACGAGACGAGAAAATATGCAGCCAGTCTAGAACTTGAACCTGGGATCTTTCGCTTACAGGGTGAATGTTCTACCGACTGAGCTAGCCGGACTGCTGGCATACATCTCTCTCCTAACAGGTAACATACACCGACTGAGCTATACGGACTGCTGACATACATTTCTCTCAGCATAGGGCAATATATCGGGGGTACCAGTTCATGAATATGGATCTACAGTTGAAATAATCGTGTACAAGCATGCAGTTTATCACAGCTGCATACCCTTTCACATTGTGGTTGTGCCAAAATTAGAGTTGAGGGTTGTGGGGAGGGGTTGAGGGAGTGCTTAATATAACTGTTTTCAGGTGTATATTTATATTAATATGTATAATATAAATATTATCAGTAAACACTATAGAATTTTATATTCTGAATATCTTGCCAACCAAAATTGCCTCTGAAATGCACCAGGGAGAAAGAAATAATATATCAATACTGCTTTTATAAATAAAGATCTTTACAAGTGTTTGAGTTATAAACACACATATTGCCATGAAATAAATAGAAAATGAAAATAATTATTTGACTGAGTGACACTCAGAAGACATTGTGATTGTCTTTCCTGCATTTTTCCATTTGCAATAATTAACGACAAAGAGAATTTAAATGACGAATGGTGAACTTCAATTTGCTTCCCAACTAGTTTACACATGGACAATCATGCTATTTCATATATTAAAACAATGCTCATGACCTATTCTTTAATTACATACAGTTGGGCTCAACATGAATAGCATGTGTACTTTATAGTTTATAATAGCAGGAACAGCAAAATTTCAATCAAGTGTATGCATGTATGTGTAGAAATCAAGTTAATTTGGCCAATATTTTGACTTCCATAACAAGTCACTTGAAGTGATACATCAAAATAATGAGAAACATTTGCAGCTTTCTTAACTGCAACGAAATAGAATGTATCTGATGCGCACAATATTAAAAATTAAAATGTTTAAACTGGACGGAGTCTTCAGATTTCAACTGTTTTTCTCTAAAAGTTGCTGCCATACTAGTTTACACATGGACAATCATGCTATATCATATATCTAAACAATGCTCAGGACCTATTCTTTAATTACATATAGTTGACCTGAACATGGGTAGCATGTGTACTTAATAGTTAGCAGAAACAGCAAAATTTCAGTCTTTAACAAATGTATGAATGCATGTACAAAAATCAAGTTATTTTGGCCAATATTTTGACTATCATAACAAATGATATATCGAAATGATGGGGAATTATTTGCAGCTTTCTTTACTGCAACTAAATAGTATGCATCTGAATGATGTGCACAATATAAAAAATAAAAATGTTTAAACTGAATGGGGGTCTTCAGATTTCAACTGTTTCTCTCTAAAAGTTGCTGCTCAACTAGTTTACACATGGACAATCATGCTATATAATATATCAAAACAATACTCAGACCGTATTCTTTAATTACATATAGTTTAGCTCAGCATGGGTAGCATGTGTACTTTATAGTTAGCAGAAACAGCAAAATGTCAGTCTTTAACAAGGGTATGCATGCATGTACAAAAATCCAAGTTATTTCGGCCAATATTTTGACTATCTTGACATATGATACATCAAAATAATGGAAATTACTTACATTTTTTTTACTGCCATTATATATAATGTGTAGGATGTGCAGGATACAAAATTAATTTAAAATATTAAAACTGGATGGGGTCTTCAAATAACGACAGTTTCTCTAAAAGTAGCTGCTCAACTATTTTATACACATTCGATATCACTAAGTCATATACCATTACAATACTTACTAAAGCCAGTTGAAACGTACGAGTTGGGTACGACTTCCCATAAATGGAACCATAAAAATATTGATAAATATAACGCATCAGGTGGAGAAACGCATCACAGTTCACTGACTGAAAATGCGTGTTTTCTTGACGTTACTCCTTCCAGAGATATTTTATAATATATCAAACTAAAGCTTACGATTTGCTTCATAAGGGCCTAAAATTTGGATAACAGAAACTTATTCAAATTGACGCAGTTGTGAGTCTTTGTCATTATTTACTGAGCGTTTGCTGTTTACATGTGTGGTTCCCCGCTATCCAAAGAATGCTGTATGAGAACGGAAACCTATCACATAAGCGCATACCGGGCCCTAGATGCGAAGGCAACGCCGAGAGCATTTTGGGTCCGAGAACCAGGCTACGTAAGAGACGATAATCAGACAACTCATATATGGGAGGCATAAATAGAGATGGGCGGAGTCTAGGAGGGAATTAATAATATTTTACTAATATTGAAATAAAACACACAATACAATGTATATGTTTAAACCCGATAAATCGGAAATACACCAAATATCAGACTTAAAACTGATAAAAGAATTATTTCTTAAAAAAAGTAAAACTGTACAGCCTCACATTCGTAATTCTTCTTCTTTCTTTTTCTTCCAAGTAATGCATCCCTCAGGAACCGAGTATTCTCGAACTGAGTGTATGTACATGTGGCGTTGAGGACCAAGTGCACTTAGTTAAAATCACATTATATACAGGTTAAAAACTGGGTTCTAGGATGATTACTTCATGGCGTCCCGCAACCCCTTCTTAAAGGATGGTAGGTTGGGAGTTGCGATCAGTCCAGCAGGAAGGCTGTTCCAGAGTCTGATGGTACTCGAGAAGAAGGAATGTAGATGACAATTAACATTCGACTGTGGGATCGTGAATCTCGAAGTATGCCCTCTTGTGTAGGTTGTCATGGGAACTAAGTAAATGTCTGCAGGGACAGCGATAAGATGGTACACTACCCTGTACATCATTACAAGCCTAGCATGCTGGCGTCGGTATTACAATGTGTCCCAGTCTAATGTCTTCAGCATTGATGTGACGCTGCTTGTTCTCCTGTAATCGCCAGTGAAATATCTGGCTCCTCTCCGTTGGACTTGTTCCAGCTTCTTGATGTTCCTCTGTGTGTATGGATCCCAAACTACAGATGCATTTTCAATAGATGGTCGAACTAAAGTGGAGAAACATTGTTGTTTTACTTGTTTTGGACAACTGTATGTGTTTCGACGGATGAATGCTAGGTTACTATTGGCTTTACTGCAGATATTGTCAACGTGGTTGTTCCATGAAAGGTTGGAACTGATAGTAACACCAAAATATTTGGCTTTTTTGACCATCGGTAGCTCGATGTTGTGTATCTTGTAAGGATATTGGAGTGGTTTACATTTGTTGGTGATTCGTATTACCTCGCATTTCTCAGGATTGAATGACATCTGCCAATTGTTTCCCCATGTCTGTAGATTGGTGAGATCATCTTGAAGATCCTTGCTGTCCCTGGTGGATTGAATGCATCTGTACAGGAGGTAATCGTCTGCAAACAGTCTGGCAGTGGAGGAAACGCAAGTAGGCATGTCGTTGATGTACACTAAGAACAATAACGGTCCCAGGACAGTACCCTGAGGGTACGCCAGAAGTAACTTGTGCTGACGATGACTTGGATCCTTCCAGTACGACGGATTGCTGCCGGTCTCGTAGAAAATCTGCGATCCAATAGTGAAGGCTGCTGCGTATCCCATAGTGCTTCAGCTTGACCAATAGTCTCTGGTGTGGAACCTTATCGAATGCTTTGCTATTTAAAGTCGAGCAAGACCGCATTAATATGTTCCCCTGCATTTAGGCTGTTGGCAAGGTCTTGTATGGTTAGTAGCAGCTGGGACTCGCATGATCTTGATTTCCTAAACCCATGTTGAGCATCAGAGAGAATGTTATGACGATCTTGATGAGAGATGGCTTGGCTATGTATAATGTGCTCTAGTATTTTGCAGCATATTGAAGTTAGAGAAACTGGTCTATAATTGGACGCTTTGCTTCTATCCTCTTTCTTGAAGATTGGCGAGATGTGCGCTTGTTTCCACGAAGATGGAATACGGCCTTGGTTGAGAGATGTTTGGAATATCAGGGTAAGTATGTCCATTAGTTCTTCCTTCAGAGTCTTCAGGAACATGCCCGATATATCATCTGGTCCTGTGGCCTTGTGTGGGTTGATGGAATCTAGTAGTTTTATAACACCATTTGGATGGACTAGGAGATCAGGTACTGACGGGTGGGTAGATGTATCTAGCTTTGGTAGATCTCTGAGTTTTTAAGTAGTAAAAACAGATGTAAACTGATCATTGAGGATGTTAGCTTTCTTCAAACTGTCACTATGTGTTGTTCCATTACTTGTAAGAAGAGCTACACCAGAAGCATCCTTCCGTTTTGACTTGATGAAGCTGTAGAACCGTTTGGGGTTGCTTCTCTGGTCGTCTGCCATCATGTTGCCTACATAGGAATTATATGTCTCCCGACAGGTTTGCTGACATTTCTTTTTGGCATCCTTGTATGCTGTCCAGTCTTCCGGCTGATTTGAAAGTCTGGCCCTGTTGTAAGTCTTCTTCTTACGGCGTGCGTTGTTTTTAACTGTACGGTTAACCCATGGTTGGGTAAATCTTGTTGTTGTGAACTTTACTGGTACGTTCTTTTCCAACAAACTGGATGCTGATTTTGAAAAGGTATCCCACATGGTGTCAATGTCAGAGTCGGTATTATATCTGGCAATAAAGTCAGAGCTGAAGCTGTTCAGGTCTACTTTAAGTTGTGTTATGTTTGCTCTTTTCCACAGATATATCTTCCTGCGTACTGGCCGTCTGTATTTGGTAAATATGTCTGACTCAACACGTACAATGTCATGATCACTGATGCCAGGGAGTGGTTTGCAGGTTGATACAAGGGAAGGTCTGTTGGTGGCAAAAAGGTCCAAAGTTGACCGATCTCTTGTAGGAAAATCTACAATCTGGTCAAGACCTCCATTGTCATAATACCCTCATTGATGTCACGCTTATAAGAATTTCCAGTGATCATTCAACAGTAATTCTAAGTGTTAATGCTGAGACACTGTCATTGTTCGTTGGTCTGTACACAGATGCTATCACTAATGAATTGTTCCTACACTCAATCTTGACGGCAATTGTCTGGTTTGCATACTTCATCACATGTAAGTGTGTTCTTAACCGCAATAAGGACACCACCATATCCATCGCTACGATCATTTCTGTATACATTGTATTGGTCAGGAAAAATCTCACTGCTGTAAATCCCTGGATGAAGCCAGGTCTCTGAAGCAATGACAATATCAGGGTCCTGTTCGTCAATAGTAGCACAGAGAGATTCTCGTTTAGCCTTAATACTTTGTGTGTTAGTAACCAATACCCTCAATTTCGCAGGGCGAGTCTTATTAGATGGTGTAGTCTGCGTTGGTGTGGAGCATCTGACCTCCATGTGTGCTTTGTTGGAATCAAACACGCTATCGTCATCATCATTCACTGTGGACAATGACTGATAGAAAGATGGATCATCTATGTCAAGTTCATCAAGGGAACCTGCTTGAATGAAGTTCTAAGAATCACAAATTGGGCACAGCCATGCAATATTACTTGATGCCAAGATATCAAAGCGGTTCATAGTCATAGAAAGACAGGAACGATGACACCATCTAATTAAGATGGCTGCGTCTTTGTTGTTTAAATAATTGTACAAACTTTATTGATTCGTATTTCCACGAATTTAAACTACCAAACACAGCGAAGCCCATAATCATGAATTCCAAGAGAGACTTTACAAAAAAAACATATAGTGACGACTGGTAGGTCTTTATAACGGCTGGGTAAATGTTGTGTAAATATGTTTACAGTTTTAATAGTGTGGGTGGGGTACGAATTTTTTTATCTTTAATTTGGAAATTATTTAACTTTTATTATTTTTAAATAATTATGCTCCTGTTGTGAATCAGACAACCATTAAGCAAGTTGTTATTAAATTTATATCATCTGAGTATATGATAATATTATCTACATCATACATAGATGTAGACAATCCTCAGATATAGCTCTTCAAAAAAACTAAGGGGAAGGATAGAGCGTTCCCCTGCATGCAGAAGGTTGTGGGATTGATCCATGGATGGGTTATATTAAAGGTTTGAAAAAATAGTACTGGAAGCTTCCATGCTTAGCGTTTAGCATTTGGGGAATAGTTTTAGGTCTGGTGGGCCTGGTGTCAGTTAGTATATGAATGTGACTAAGTGGGGTATCATACCATGTGTCTTCTGCATGATACTGCAGTGTGGTAGTGGTTAGAATACTGTCTCAAGTAGACCATTACACAATATTACTGAAAAATTGTTGCTAAACACTTTATACAAATGCAGTCTTAAAAAATCCATTTTCCCAGTGTATGTTATTTCTTGTTATTACCAATAGAATAACTCTCCGACATAGTTTTTTATTTTAAAAAATCTGTATTCTGAGTGTATGTTATCTATTCTCATATCAGCAAATATAATAATTGTGAAATCCAAATCACCTGGGTATAGTATCTCTTGTTATGTGTATTTGTATGCTACTGTTTTAAATTAAACAAATGTCGTACAAAGTTCTTACAATATGCAAATCCTGGTGTCTTGTCTCTTGTTTTATTTATAGTTGTCATCTCTCAGACATAGTTCTGGTGAAATCAAAACCCAAGTGTCTGTTGTCTCTTGCTATTTGTATATATAAATATACTACTGGTATCAACTGGACATCCAATGCTATTTTCTTTTAAAAGATCTCTCTTGTTATTTGTATATATGCTACTGTTACAATTGGACAACTCGCAAAGAGAATTCTTATAAAAAACAATTACCAGTGTCTGTTATCTCTTGTAATTTGTATATATATGTGAGAGAGAGAGATAGAGAGAGAGAGGGTTCTTATAAAAAAACAATTCTCAGTGTATGTTATCTCTTGTTATTCGTATTTATGTGCTACTGTTAACAACTGGACAACGCTCAGAGAGAGTTCTTATAAAAAGTCATATCCCATTGTCTGTTATCTCTTGTTATTTGAATATATGTGCTACTGTTAATAATTGGAGAACTCTCAGAGAGAGGTCTTATAAAAAGTCATATCCCATTGTCTGGTAGTTCTTGTTATTTGTATATATATGTGCTACTGTTATCAATTAGACAACTCTCAGAGAGAGAGAGAGAGTTCTAATAAAAAAATATTTCTTAGTGTATGTTAGCTCTTGTTATTTGTGTATATGTGATGATGTTATTGCTCATTCAAACACAGTGCTTATTTAAAACCAAATTTAATGTTCTGTTATCTCTTGTATGCATATGTTCATGTTATCAATCAGAAAACCCTCAGATAAAGTTGTTGTAAAAGTCTGTATCCCAAGATCTGTTATCTTTTTTAATTTGTTTGTATATGATATTGTTATCAATCGGAAAACACTAAGAATGATACTTTCTGATAAAAAATCGACATGTTTGATATTAATTCATTGATAAAAGGGCTTGTTTGTTAAAATAAGACATGGAATATTAATAATCAGATGACGATTTATTTAAATAAAATCTATGATTAAAATAACTTCACACAATAACTAACATTTGTATTTAAATTCATGAATGTTTGATTGCACATTGAGGTCAGCCTAATTATATTTGGAAACTCGGTATAAAGCATTACGTTGGTGAATACCAGAAACTTCTTTTATATAATTATTTTTAACTGTTTCAGACTTGAAGCTCCCAATCTTTCAACATGAACACTCTGTGGCAGATGAATTGTTGGAATGTAGACAGTGTACAGTTGCTGCTCCGGTATTACTTAAAGGGAACAGAACTCAGACAGCTCTGCGACATGGTCCAAAGAAGAAACTGTGATGAGAGACAACATTTTGCATTTTCTGACAAATTTGAGTTGTCACTTCCACAATAATTGCATGTTAGGCTGAATTAGTTTGTCCTTGATAATATGTAAAGTTATCATTTCACAATGATTGAATTATTTAAAAAAAAAATAAGAATACTTTAAATCCTTAAATTTTGAACAGTAATAAGATCAAGTGAGGACCTTTGGGTCTTGTGACAGATAAAAATAAAACAATAAACAGCCGTACTTATAAATCTTATAAACATTTTCAATTAAATAGCACACAATAATTATCTCCCAAATATTGGAACTGCTATGGTATTTCGCCTGGCTCAAAGTAATGCTACATAATTCATGGACAAACTTCAACAGGAATATGTGGATGTTTTGTAATATACAACCATTGATGTGGTTATGCTTTTAGATGGACTGAAATGATAGCGAAAAGGAATTGTTGCAGTTTGTAGAAATGGCTTATTCAGATAATTAAGTTTCTGTTATGTACACATCTCCTGACATCTATTATTAATTCATTGTCAAATTTATATTATGATACAGTTTTGCCTTTTTATTTGTGTTGTTTGTGTGCCTTTGGCCTTACATTTATTGTTTATAATTTTTATAATTTCACTTTGTGATAAAGAAATATAGGCAAGAGCACACATTTAATTATGTGGAATTCTATAAGGTTATTATACAGTTCACTGTACGATATGGATTTATATTGTACTCGACAATATTGTGGTGAAAACCTGTATTGGACGAGGCGCCGAGTCCAATACAGATTTTCACCACAACATTGACGAGTACAATAAAATCCATATTGTAAGGTGAACTGTATAATGACCTTTTTATTATTCACCTCGAGTTCTTTTTATACGAAACACAATATTAAATTAAAATTTTATAAAACAATTTATTTTAACAAAAGGTCATTTTTTAAGAAAAACGAAAAATAACTGGTAGTTAATGTTAATCACATTTTTTGATAATATTAAAGTTGGCTCTTTTAAAAATTACAATTTTAATTAATGTAATTCCCTTATCACAGCTATTTACTTTCTTTTTTTTTAGATTATAATTTTGTTAGTATCTATATGTAGATAAGGTCATTTTCTCATACTTTAACTATACATTAGTCTGATAGTAAAATACTACTGCCAAGTTATCATAGTGTTACGGTAGTTCATTCATGCATAGTCACATGACCTCATGTCCATTCATCATTATAGAATTATGGGTATTGTCTTGTTTACATGTATTGTGAACCTTGTCTGTTGTCTTGACCATCATGTTATGTCCAGTGCTGTCCAATAGTTATCTTGTATATTGTGTGTGTAAGAGTTTGATTGGATGAGAGGCACATAACATCTTTATATTTTTACTTCTTTTCACCCCACCTGGCTATGGGCACTTTTTGTCAACCTTGCTAGAGGACGCGAGTTCTTTAGTCAATAATACAATAATACTGTATTAGTTTATTTCATAAGTTCTGTTGTTAGAACTCTTGGGTTTAACCCATACACTATTTTACACTAGAAGATTAGCCAGCAGTACCTGGTAAGGTTTTACTTTTATCAATGTATTGTAGATGTCTTAATTGCATTGATTTGTTAATCAACCTGAATTGCCATGAAATACATTGAAATACTGTATTTTATTCTGTCATACTATTCTATGTATTTATTATGTTATCATTCTATTTTATAGGTCTAATATAAATATTGAACTCCAGTTCTGAGTTGGTCATTCATTGGTTTTTGCCCACACTCTACAAAATGGCTCCCCGACGTTGAGGCGACCAGGTACCGGAGCTCATTCCACAGTCAGGGCCTATTTAGCTGCACCGGAGGTATCCGAGAAGTGCGAGACCCGAGGGCAGAGCCGGCAACCCTTTCAGTGGAGACCGGAAGCTAGAGTGTTCCCCTCTAGTTTTCAGTCCTTCAACACAAAGGTATACTGAAATGTAAACCAAACCCACCCATAGTGCACGTCCCACCCCCTACTTCTGAGCCCAGGACGCGTCAACATACAATGAACTGTTTTACGCGTGCCACATTATACACAGTGACAGTTTGTGAAAACAGCTGTTTTTAGTAAACATTGAACTTGACCTTTGGGTCAGTCCATTATATCGCGCCAGGATACAGGATCGGACATTTTAGTGTTTTAAGTGTATTTTTTTAAAGTGTTTTATTGGATTTTGGATATTTATGTAAGTATGTGTTTCTCATTCTCATTTTTGTTATTTTAAATTATTTTTTCATTTTTCTGAGGGCGCACTATTTTCTTCGCATAAGCTTTATATAAAAGTACATGTAGTGATTTGGTCTTATTCTGAAATTTCTAACACGTGAACTTTAAATTTTTGATGTTTTCTCACTGAATTTTTACAACTGCAAGGTATGTTTAGTTTAATTTGTTTCATTTTTGCTATTTAGATTGAATGTTGCAGTTGTCAGTTTTGTCATTCTTGTGATAAAGTTAAATTTTGATCTTATAGATTCTGTGACCCCCATTCAGTTCACAGTAGTGTTTTCATTTTGTGTGCCATTTCAATTAGCTATTTTCCATTTTTGGTGATATATTTGATTTCACAGTGTTGATTTAGTGAAGCATTTGTAGTCATTTGATATTTTTGATTGCCATCAGTTGAATTTTCATGTGTGTTATGATGTCAGTGATTTTGTTTTGACATTTGACATTTTGATGTTTTATGCACTATAAAGTTGAAATTTTCTGATATAGTGAAGTTGATATTATGGTTATTTAATGTTATAGTGAACATTGCATTAAGTGCCAGGTATATTTCATGTCTTATCTAGTTGGATAGAGTGATATTTTGATTTATCACTCACTTGAATAAAGCTATAGATTATAATTAGAAATCTAGATTAAGTGTGTTATTTACTGTGTTTATTTTTGGCCTACATTATATTATAATATTATATTGCCCAGTTCCCTGTTTCATAACATTCTTTGCACACCTTACTAACCGTGTGTGATAGACCTGTTCTAGCAAGATATATATATGTAATTCATTTATTCATTTTGTGTGTTTTCCATTTGAAATCTCATTTTATGTGTTCTTGTTGACAGGCGATATAGAAATTGCTTGCACATATTGATACTTGAGAGTTCAAGCCCTTTAGTGTAAAGTTTTCTCAATTTCAGCTTTTTCAAGGAATACCGGCAAGCAGTATATTTTTTTCAGCATATTTTCTTTATCGTGCAACTGTATTTAGTGTTTTATGTTTCTTGCACGATTCATATTGTTTTATTTTGTTCAATAGTGAAATTTCAGCCGTCTGCTATTTTCTGAAGGAAGTTGTGACTGAAAACATACCCAGTATTCAGTACTTTGACTTTTTGCTGATTTATGTACTATTATATTTTCAGTGATTTTCAGGTTTGATGAGTTGGTAGAACACACCTTGTTTGCAGTGTAAATAAATATTTTTCCTTTCAGTTTGGTTACTGATATAATCCATTTCTACTCACTGCATTTTTCAGTTATCTTTACAGGATAGTTTGTGTCACTTTTGAACACAGGTGATATTTATTTTGGTTTACCACTAATATTGTAGTAGCTGTGATCATTTTTAGATATTGAGTTACAACATTGATACACAGGTAAACAATCAGCTGACCACTACAACCAGTTGATTTATTATCTAGGTCATAGATTTAAACCCTGGTGTATTAGGTACTACTTTTAGTGTATTGAAGTGATGTAAGGTAAACATCATTGGAATGTGTGTTGTTTTGACTTGGTGTACAGGTCAACTTAGTGCATTTAGCTGTGACCAAACTTGTATTCTTTTGATTTGGTTAATAGACAGTTAAATAAATCTGAGTAGTTTATATTTATAACTCATACAGTGTGAGTTACAGGGTTTAAACTTGATTGCCATTTCATTATAACAGCTCTTTTATTTATTTTTAGTGTTTTGTTTGTGTACTTATATTTTGTGTTAGCTATTTCCTGAAATATGGATAGTCCTAAAAGGGAAGAGACTAAGGTTAAGTCGGGTGAAACTGCTACCCCTCCCACACCAACTATGCCTACGGAGGAAGAGATGCTTAAAATTCTGTCAAAGAAATACACATTCGTGCCCGTCTCTACTCCAGAAGCAACCGGTGGTGCTAGACCCAAGCACCCATTACCCCCTCCTCTAACTTTGAGCTCACCACCTCCTATCTCAGGTCTACCTCCAGTGATCTTAACACCTACCACTCCCTCTTTGGTTTCCAAGCCGCCCAAAATTCCACTCTTTTCAGGTGATGAGCCAACTCCAAAGAACGAGGTGAGTTATTATGAGTGGCGTCATGAGATCAGATGCCTGTGCCGGGATTTGAACCTGTCTTCATCACAAGTTTTACAGGCCGTTCGTGCATCCCTTCGTGGCACAGCCAGACGCCTACTTGTTTCTTTGGGCGACTCTGTCACTGTAGACCTAGTTCTTAAGAAACTAGATGTCAGTTTTTGTGAGCCGGCAAGGCATGGCATCACTATGAAGGAATTCTTTAACGCAGTCCAGAAACCAGAAGAGTCGGTGACTTCCTTTGGTTGTAGGTTAGAGACCACGTTAGAGCATGCTTTCCAGGGTGGTCACCTGCCCCATACTGGCAGGCATGAATTGTTGTTTGAGAGACTTTTGTCTGGATTGTTTAGCGAGTCTCTTAAGGCAAATACCCGCCATAAGTTTGACTCTGCTACGGACTATGACCAGTTCCTGAAAGATGTTCGTCAGGTCGAACAGGAACTGCGTTTAGCCCAGCCTACTGGAACCAGGCCAAAGGCCCACTCACACCAACAATCTGCAAGTCCTCCCACTTCTGACTTTGCCTCTTTCTCGAAGCAGCTCCAGTCAGAAATGAACTCCAAACTCAGCCAGATGCAATCCGGATGGGACAAGAAGTTCAATACTCTGATGGAGCGTTTGGAGACTCTATCTTTCCAATCTGTTACCCTACTCGCACCCCCTACTTTTCAACTGCCACCCCTTCCAGTGTCAACCCCACCCCATGGTCAGACATATTCTGAAGCAAGACCCTTTAGACGAGCACAAAGAGGTCGAAGCTATGGGCGTGGTGGTGGCAACCGACCCAGCGGTCGCCCACAGCAGTTTGGACAGCCTCATGGTACAAACAGATCAGCGACCGGTCACCCAAACTTCTAGCCACCTCTGCTACTGGCCGTCCGGAGGTGAAGTCTAATAATGGCCAACCTACTCCTTTGCTTACGAAAATTGTTGGAGATTCGAACACTTCATCAATTTTGTTCCATTACATGAGAACCAATGCTTTGATTGATACTGGTTCCATGGTTTCTACTGTTTCTAACTCTTTCTATCAGTCTTTGACTAACAAGCCCCCTTTACAGGATCTTTCTTCTTTTGGCATTGACCTCAGTGTTACTGTTGCTAATGGAAACCAGCTTAACATTCTTGGGTACATTGAAGTTTCCATTGCTATTCCAGATTTTAATCTTGAACTGCCTGTTCCTGTCTTAGTAGTTCCTGATACTCAGAACTCTGCAACTTGCCCTGTGATTTTGGGAACTAATGTTATTAGATGTTGTAAATCTATTGTGTCTGATGGGAATATGAGTTCGATACCTAAAACTTGGGAAACTGCATTCCAGTCTTTAGTCTGCCACCCAGTTTCAGTGAGATCGACTAATGACCATTCAGTGCAGATCGGCCCATATGAATCTGTCACTGTCAATGGTATTGCCCGTGGACTTAATCACAGTGTTTGCAAAGTTGTAACTGAGAATCTGGACAATGGTTCCTCTCTTTTAGTAAGACCACATGTTGTACAGATACCACAGTCCGGGAGTTATGCAAAAATACCAGTCCGGTTGTGTAACATGTCGGCTAAGACCGTAACCATTAGACCAAGGTCAGAATTATGTATGGTCAATGAGGTCAAGGTCATTGATAATCTTGCTTCTTCTACTTCTTCTTCTTCTTCTACTTCTAATTCATTGTGTGACCAGCTAGGCATACAAATTGACAAGGACTCTTTATCCCCTGATCAACTCTTGCGTGCCCAGCAAGTTCTTGGCAAATGGCAACATGTATTTTCGACAGGGCCAGCTGACATAGGTCGGTGTAATCTTGTGCGTCACAAGATTGTTTTAAATGATTACACACCATTCAAGCAGCCATATAGGAAAATTCCCCCTGGGATGTATGAGGAGGTTAGGCAACACCTCAAAGAAATGCTTGAATGTGGTGCAATCAAGGAGAGTGATAGTCCGTTCTCTTCCAATGTGGTGTTAGTCCGCAAGAAAGATGGCTCACTTAGATTTTGCCTGGACTTCCGTATGCTTAACTCTCGCACACGGAAGGACGCATACCAACTTCCGAGGTTCGATGATCAGTTAGATCTACTTGTAGGTTCTCGTTTCTTTTCGAAGCTTGACCTCAGATCAGGATATTGGAATATTGAAATGGATGATGAATCCAAGCAATTCACAGGATTTTCAGTTGGTAACCTAGGATTTTATGAATGCCAGCGTATGCCATTTGGACTCGTGAACTCAGGCGCAACCTTTCAACGTGTCATGGAAAAGTCCTTAGGAGACCTTCTCCTACGGGAATGTCTAGTTTTCATAGATGATATTTTGATTTTCTCACAGACTTTTGAAGATCACTTAGTTAGGTTAGAAAATGTCTTTCAACGTCTCTCAGATCATGGTTTAAAGCTCAAAGGATCCAAGTGTCAGCTTTTCAAAAGTTCTGTTACCTATCTTGGTCATGTTATTTCCGAACAAGGTATTGCCACTGACACCTCCAAGATTAGTGCTATTGTTAATTGGCCAGTTCCTACCAATATTACATAGCTTCGTTCCTTTCTTGGAACAGCAGGATTTTATCGTCGGTACATAAAGGGCTATTCAAAGATTGCACAACCCTTGAACCAGTTACTTGAAGGCCATGGTGATACAAAACCCAAGTCTAAAGGAAAGTCAAAGAAACGCAAGTCTGCAATGCCATGGTTATGGGGTAGTGACCAACAGTCAGCTTTTGCCACTCTGAAAGAAAAGCTTGCTTCACCCCCCGTCCTAGCCTTTGCTGATTTTTCCAGGCCTTTCATTGTTCATATTGACGCGAGCGGTTTGGGACTTGGTGGAGTATTGCTCCAAGAACAAGATGATGGTTCAGAGAGAGTTATTGCCTATGCCAGTCGCGGACTCAGGCCGAGTGAGAAGAACTACCCTGCCCACAAGTTGGAGTTTCTCGCGCTGAAATGGGCAGTGACGGACAAGTTCCACGATTACCTTTATGGCAATAAGTTCACGGTCACGACTGACAACAACCCATTGACCTATGTCATGTCAACAGCCAAACTTGATGCTACAGGCCATAGGTGGGTTGCTGCACTGTCAGCCTATGACTTTGACCTATTTTACAAATCTGGCCGCTTAAATGGTGATTGTGATGGTTTGAGCCGCAAACCTCAATTGTTCTCTGACACTGTAAAAGCAATCTGCCTTGGTGCTACTGCCTCTTTTTCTTCTGCCGACTGTCTTTCTGGTTCTGAAGCCCCTAAACTTACTGAGCTATCTCCTACTAAATCTTTTCAACCTGTCGATTGGGCTTTCGAGCAAGCCAGAGATCCTGATATTTCCAAGGTTCTTTTTGTTTTGCAGCACGGTTCTCGCCACAGGGGGGAGGAGGTGTCGAAAGATGTCAAATCCCTGATTCGTGACAGCTCACGCCTCTACCGTACTGCCTCTGTCGATGGTGAACCGGTAAAGCAGCTTGTCATACCTGCTTCTTACCGAACCATCTCTTTTCAAGGTGTTCATGATCAAGTTGGTCATCCGGGACATGACAAATCTCTTTGGCTTGCACGTCAACGTTTTTACTGGCCAGGAATGGAGGCAGATTTCAAGAGACGTGTGTCCTCTTGCAGGTCTTGTGTCTGTGGGAAAACCCCTCAAAGGCCTGCGGCGGATCTTGTACCCATCCAGACTTCTAGGCCTATGCAGCTTGTTTGCATGGATTTTTTGAAGTTAGAAAGGTCTAAGGGTGGGTACGAGGATGTCTTAGCCATAACGGACCACTTTACACGTTATGCTAAGGCTATCCCCTGCAGAAATCAGAAGGCAACTACCACAGCACGAGCCCTGTATGAGAATTTCATCGTTCACTACTCCTTTCCAGAACAGCTGCATTCCGACCAGGGTCGTAATTTCGAGAGCAGAGTCATTAAGGAGCTATGCAAGATTGCAGACGTGCGCAAGACTCGAACTACTCCATTCCATCCGATGGGAAATCCTTCTGCTGAGCGCTTTAATCGTACCCTGCTCCGTATGCTCCGCACCCTGGCAGATGACCATAAGACCAGTTGGGCCGACTTTGTCCCCTCTCTTGTTCAAGCATACAATGCTACCAAGAGCAGTTCTACTGGGTTTTCCCCCCATTTCCTTATGTTTGGCTGGCAACCACGACTCTCTGTGGATGCCTACTTAGGCACTGCACCCGGGAATGAGTCTGGTGTGAGCCATGCCTCATATGTGTCTCGACTTCAAGACCGCCTGAAATACGCCTACAGAGTAGCTGGGGAGGCTGCCAACAAGAGAGCCGACCAAATCAAACGCATATATGATAGCCGTGTTCGCGAGAACAAAATTTCTATAGGTGACCTGGTTTTGGTCCGGAAAGTCAATCTACAGGGACGACAGAAGCTTGCTGACAAATGGGAAAAAGACCAGTATGTCGTTGTCGACATTCCTTACGAAGGCCAGCCGGTGTTTAAGGTTCAGCTTGAGACTCGCAAGGGACCTATTCGAACCTTACATCGCACTTTACTGCTACCCTTCATCTCCATACCTGAGCCTGAACAGATTCAAACCCCTAATCCTGGTCGCAAGCCCAGAACTAGGTCAAACCCAATTCAGGATCATGAGTATGATGGCGACTCGAGTTCAGCCGAGTCGAGTTCATCAGCAGTATATATTATTCCCCAAAGAAGAATGCAATACCCAGATCAGAGTCCCACCGCAAGCGTCACTCCCTCTACACCAGTCCCTCCATCTGTAGAATTTGAGCCGAGTGTCCACAGTACTCCCCATTCCCCCTATCCTGTCACCCCTGACCTACAGAACACAGCTTCATCTAGAGTTACACCCCAAAGTCAAGGTTCTTCTAGTTTTAGGTCAGCGATTCATGCCACGCCTTCGCCTCCAGTCCCAGCACCAAGACCGCGAAGAACAAGGCGTTCACCGGATAGATATGGTGAATGGGTGAAATCCCAAGTAGCTCAAAACGTTGTTTTTTATGTTTGAGCTAAGCTCATAAATATTTTTAGTTTTCAGGTTTTAGTGGTTTACAACCTATAGTAGTTTTTAGTGTTGTCATACCTGAATCTAAAGAATTTGAAAAAGTAAATTTTTACTATGTGTACAATTAGATTTATTTTAGGGCCAGAAGATTATTTTGCACTATGGATAATATTTTTGTATTCTTAAGCAATACATGCCAGATTGAAATATGTGAATTATTTCAATCAAATTACTTTCATGTAATTTTGCTTATTTTTCAGATTTCAAATTCTGAATCAATTATATTTTTCCTTCACAGGGAATAAAATTTTGTGAAATTGTTTAAATTCCTTTTCAGGATTTTGCAAAATGATATTTTCTATTATCATTTGATATTTGTATTGTATTTGTTGTAAATATTATTTTATTTCAGTTTTTCAAGGCAAATGATAATTTCAGGTACTTTGAAAGGATTTCATTTGTAGTGATTTGTGCAGATAAACCCTACAGCTTTGCATATGTCACATTTCATTAAAACAGTTTCATTTCATGGTCATTTCATATTTTATCATTGTGATAGACTAATGTCTGCTCTTTCAATCATTTCAGATTTAAAACTCAATAGTTTAAGTTTACATCATCATGTTTTATGCTTTTGAGTTGTAGGCTTTTAACACAATTTTCAGTACAGGTTGCAGTACAGTGAATCAATATGTAAACACTGTAGTGACTTACTTTACTGAATACCAATTACAGACGTGTATTGGTGCAGTTAACTCCCATTGTTAATTACTCTGTTTTATTTTAGACTGCATTTACTTAGAACTTATTGATCATATTTCAGGAACGTCCTTGGATATTCATTTCCATTAGTATTAGTTTAGGTACATTGTTTTGTACTTGAATATTATAAAGTACTTTTACTAATAATTTACTTTGACAATTTACAGGTTCTTTGAAATGTCGGTGCCATTTAAATCTAGTGGGGGAGTGTGTAGATAAGGTCATTTTCTCATACTTTAACTATACATTAGTCTGATAGTAAAATACTACTGCCAAGTTATCATAGTGTTACGGTAGTTCATTCATGCATAGTCACATGACCTCATGTCCATTCATCATTATAGAATTATGGGTATTGTCTTGTTTACATGTATTGTGAACCTTGTCTGTTGTCTTGACCATCATGTTATGTCCAGTGCTGTCCAATAGTTATCTTGTATATTGTGTGTGTAAGAGTTTGATTGGATGAGAGGCACATAACATCTTTATATTTTTACTTCTTTTCACCCCACCTGGCTATGGGCACTTTTTGTCAACCTTGCTAGAGGACGCGAGTTCTTTAGTCAATAATACAATAATACTGTATTAGTTTATTTCATAAGTTCTGTTGTTAGAACTCTTGGGTTTAACCCATACACTATTTTACACTAGAAGATTAGCCAGCAGTACCTGGTAAGGTTTTACTTTTATCAATGTATTGTAGATGTAATATTTTGATATCTTAATTGCATTGATTTGTTAATCAACCTGAATTGCCATGAAATACATTGAAATACTGTATTTTATTCTGTCATACTATTCTATGTATTTATTATGTTATCATTCTATTTTATAGGTCTAATATAAATATTGAACTCCAGTTCTGAGTTGGTCATTCATTGGTCTTTGCCCACACTCTACATATATCTTTTAGAATAA
>CM055898.1:32103418-32254758 GCA_029582155.1 Panopea generosa | reverse complement strand
AGAAGAAGATACAAAATAAAACTTGGTGGTTAAATCAAAGTAAAACCCAATGATGTAAATTTTCTGTGTTAATATAACATTCATTTTACCTAGTTCTATAATATTATCTACGTTGCAGATGGCGATATTGGAGGGAAATGTTCTCAAACAAGCGAGTGTCACGATTCAAACGCCCTTTGCTCCAACGCGGTATGTGAGTGCGTAGATGGATATGGTGAACATAATGGAGAATGCTTTGAAGGTATGTACGATAATAACAAAGAGTTTGGTAACGCGTTGATTCGGGTTTTATACCATGTACACTCAAGAGATATGAAAACGCAACATATTAAGCTCGAACGTATATATATCCGTATCGTACAGTAATTATTGTCTGTTGATGATATTGGCTGTTTACTTGAGATATTACTGAATACTTTGTTACCTCTTGCACTTGTCACATTTTCATGCACCACATGATCATGAAAATTGACCATTTTTGTTTTTTTGGTTAAATATTGCATATTTCAAAGTATATAGATTTATCATACTGTTTTATTTAGTTAAATAATATTAAGCTGTATATTAATAATTCCTTTCAGATGGCCACATCAACGGCGCTTGTACCACAGATGGTGACTGCGTAAATGATAACGCCCAGTGTATTACAAACATATGTCAATGTAATACTGACTTTACGGTTTTCGATGATGTCTGTTGGAAAGGTAACAGTCATATATCTTTGGGATGGGGGTGTTTGGTATTAATATTTTACCTCTTGTATTAAGCATCTGATACTATGAACTGAATTAACTGTTAATGCTCTTATTTTTATGTTTGAAATAGAATCGGCATAAAAGACATTCAAACGTTAGTCGCTGATAAACAAGTGTTTAGATTCTGATTAGCATATTTTTTCAATTATTCCATTTAAGCCTCTGTAACTGTGACCTTCTTTGACATTCTTGTCAAAAGTATTCAAAACTGTAACAACAATCAGCTGTGAACTATGAAATGTTATACTCCCCATTCATGTGCATTGCATTATATATATGTAACGTTATAACAAAGGTATTGGTTTAGGTCCATTAAGCGAGTTTTTTAAAAAACAAAGACCTCTTTTTGGTAATTCCATTCATCCACAAGATCAATAATTTCAGACAAAGAGTTGAATGGAGCTTGCCCGGCTGCAACAGATTGTTCTCATGACAACGCAGTCTGTACTGACGGCAGGTGCGTCTGTGTCTCTGGATATACATATATCAGCAGTGTTTGTAAACTAGGTAAGACAATTATGTAGCCGCCATTGAAACTTTGAATTTTCACTTTGCTAGAAACGAAATAATAAATGTCTGTTCCAACGGTAATATGTATCAGAAGATTGTATCATGTAATAACGATACCAGTCTTACTATATTAACATACATAAATATGTAATTACATTTTCATACTTAATAACTGGTAGCAAATCATATTGCATGCGAATTATAATATAAGATAAACGATTGAGTAAACAGATATTTAGAAATGGTGTACATTGTTAAATGAGATTTAGCAATAGTTCCAACACATTGCGGGCTATACATGCCATCAATCTACCGACCTTGTTCAGAAATGAAATATAATTCAGTTAAAGCAACACATCCACGTTTAAACTTTTTTAAAAAGTTTTTCAATTGAGTTGTGAGCACATTTCCCATACATAAATATATGGTCAGTGAGCTGTATATGTGCTAACAAACACTATCCAGAACGCTTTAGAATTATAAAAATAGATGTCCAAATTATAAAGCGTGACAAACGCTTTATAAATTATTTTTAAATTGCCGAGGATTCCAACTTGGCTTCAAATGGAATTATGCGAGTCGTATTAAAAAACTTCACGTTTTAGTGCGTAGTGTACTTTACCTGCCTTGAAAGTCATTTTGACAATATTTTTTTGATTCGGGTAAGTTACTACGCTTGTTTTATAAAGTGTAAGTCACGCATTATAATTTGGGCATCATTTTGTTCGGGATTGTGTTTATATGCTCATATACAGCTAATTGATCATATGTTTGTATGGGAAATGTGCTCATAACTCAATTAAATTTTTTTTTTAAAAGTTCAAACGTGGATGTGTTGCTTTAAATAAGTTTTTTTTAATATTTGATACTGGACTTTAAAACAAAACAAACTGGATCACAATGATAGCAATCGACTTAACACGTGGTCGAAAGGCTCAATTCGTCAACCTAAATTATTATACTATACTATGTATATATTTGTAGATGGAGATTTAGGCGGAAGATGTTCTCAAACTAGCGACTGCCACGAAACAAACGCCGTTTGCTGACTCCAGTTTTGTATGTGTTTGCACAGATGGATATGGTGAACATAATAGTGCTTGCTTTCAAGGTATGTACGATAATTACAGTGGGCGTGGCTTGTTTTATAACATTGAATTTACCGTATTTCATTTCATGTGTTTGATTCAATGTTTAGTTGTTTCATATGTCACAAGAGAATAATTACAATATTTCCTATCGTTTTATAATTTCTACAGGAATTTCATATTGTGTTCTACTATATATATTTCAGTAAATTGTTATCAATGTTATTTTATGTACAGTCAAATCTGTGTATGTGGTCATCTCTATTAAGCAGCCACCTGTCTTAAACAGCCACATTTTCTACTTCCCATTTATATGATTTCAGAGAATATTAACCTGTATTAAGCAACAACCTGTCTTAAAAGGCCACTTTTGCTCATTCCATTGACTGGCTGCTTAAGACAGGGTTGACTGTATATGCTAATTTGTTCAAAACAATCCGTATCCAGTAGTAATAATAATGAGCATGTTGCAGTATTTATAAAATACTAGCCAGGCAAGGATAGTTTTATTTGCACAGTCTTATCTTGTGGTATGACTAACCTCACTCTTCCCCATGTCATAACAAATGATGAGACTGATAACCATTTACCAGGTTTAAACTCGCCAGTCAGTTGCGGTCATGCTACTGATCGTTCCAAGGCGGTGACACCTATTGTTACTTCTTATGTATGTATATACTGTACTTAGTATGATTATTCTTTGTATTCTTTTATTCATGTTGCTATGGTGTCTTTTAAATGCTACGACCCTTGTTAGTTATATATGTTCTTGCATTCAAGTAAATACTAGGTTAAGGTGTTTAACTTATTATTAGAATGGCCTTGTTATAATATGTGTGTACGCGATTTGATATCAAGATCTTTTTTGGCCAAAGATAAATGTTATGAAAGATTTTCGAATTTCATTTTTTTTTATTTTATTTTAATTATGTATGTTAAAACCGAAATTTAGATAATGATTAACTTTGCCACCAAGTTTTTCTTAATTTGAGTCCAAAATAAAACAGGATATACATGTATTTAAAAGTAATTTTCTTGAACAATGTTCATTTGAGTGTTTACAGTTTGAAGCATACTTATCATTTAACTTTTACTAACCTATGTCTGTCGTAAATGTATATATACTTTAAAGCAAACTGTATTTGGTGTAGTTTAGGCAAAAGGATAGGGTTATGGTCATCAAACTACGAAATTATTTTCTATACCCATAGACCACATGAAAATAAAAAATATATCTATAAAACATTGGAAACATATTATATATTTCACAACATAACTAACTGATAATCATTTAAATACATGTCAAACATTTTTCAGTAATCTTTGTTTTAAAAAATTTAAGCCACCTTTTTACCAGGTGTTTTAATTATTTTTAGACGGTCATATCAACGGTACTTGTACCACAGATGGTGATTGTGTAGATGGGAACGCCCAGTGTATAACAAACATATGTCAATGTAATACTGGCTATACGGCTTTTGATAATGTTTGTTTGAAAGGTAACGTATATATAGTATAGCGTTGTGATGTTTGTTGGAAAGGTAACTTATATATAGTATAGCGTTGTAATATTTGTTGGAAAGGTAACGTATATATAGTATAGCGTTGTGATGTTTGTTGTAAAGGTAACGTATATATAGTATATATATATAGAATCGTTTTGTGATGTTTGTTGGAAAGGTATCGTATATTTTACGTTTGTGATGGTTGATATTTAGTATCCGATATTAATTGACAGTTTGAAAAGTAATGTACAATTGCATTTGTGACAACAAATGTGTATTGTATTTGGTGATATCTGTTAATAAAGGTAACCAACAAATGTTTTTGTGATGGCGACTATCTGGTATGCGATATTGACAGTCGGGGAAACTAACGCTTGCTTATATTTGATATAATGGGTATATAATATACGGCATTCGATGATGTCCATTGAAATAGCATACACAAATATTCGTAATGATAGGTATTTGGAGTTCGATTTTGATATTGACAAATGCAAATGTTAGGTATGATTGCATTTGTGACAAAGGAAATATAGTATATGGTATGGACGATGTCTTTTTAAATAGTAGCATGCACATATCTTTGTAATGGTGTATATTTGGTATTCGATTTTGACAAATGAAAATATAAGGTATACTTGCATTTGTGATAAAGGAAGTATAGTATATGGTATTGACGATGTCTTTTCAAATAGTACCATGCACATATCTTTGTTATGGTGGAGTTTTGGTATTCGATTTTGACAAATGAAAATGTAAGGTTAATTGCATTTGTGATAAAGGAAATATAATATATGGCAATTGACGATGTCTATGTAAGAAGTAACCTGCCAAATCGTTGTGATGGTGGATATTTAGTATTTGTCTTTGACAGTCGTAACAAATACTTGCATTCATGATATTAATGTATATATAAAAGATGACTATATGGCATAGGGCTTTCAATGATTTTTGTAAAAAAACGGTAACGTACTTTTTAACTTTTTTGGGATGGTTGTGTATATATAACACTCGATGATACATATATCTGCTTGCAGAAGTAACGCACATATATTTTTATTATATTGGCATTCATTCATAAGAAAAAAAAAACATATTGAAATGTATATTAAATTTGAAATGAACCACGTAATTGCATAAACAATGAAAGATATTAGACTTGTTAAGGCTCAAACTGTTGTGAGTAGCATACCTTTATATTTTGCATATCCATTGAACAAGATAATCTACACTTCCAGATAGAGAATTGAATGGATCATGTGCGGACGCTACAGAGTGTCTCTATGACCACGCAGTTTGTACTGGCGACAGGTGTGTCTGTGTCTCTGGTTATACAATTATTGGCGGTGTTTGTAAAAAAGGTACGCCAGTTTTTTTAAAAAAACATGAACTATGCACTATCAATAATGTTTTGCCATCAATATATTGATCACTACACAACTCTTTGTTAACTAAACTATGTTACATTAGAAAACAATGAGCATTCTTTTGTTTGCTTAAGTTCTTAATATAAGCACGTAGTATATTTCAGAACTTAAAAATAAACAGGGTTCATTTGTTATAAATATAATACCATAAAAACGAAAAGTCATTTGAAGCAAACTTGATATACACCAAGATAAACACATAATCTTTATTTAGAACAGTAAGTCTTTAAGTGTTTTTGTAATTGTCATAATGTTATCATTATCTTAGATGGGAGCGTTGGAGCTGCGTGTTTAGAAAACGATGCATGTACAGACACGAACGCCGAGTGTAACGCGCAAGGTATATGCCAATGTCGCAGCGGACACTCTCTCGTCAACTCTGTATGCATGGAAGGTTTGTTTCCGTCTTTGATATGTAGATATATGAAAACATAGCAACACTTTTTTATAAGTGTGCCGGGAATGATGATAAATATGTATTAACCAATATCAAAACATAGCTTGAATGTCATTTGAATTCATAAAAACGCGATTGTTTTGATTAGTTTGTAAAGACTATGTGAAGGGAGGTAAGGTAGTTGCTATGGTATAACTATTTATTGTTTTGATTGTTTGGTAAAGACTTTGTAAAGAGAGGTAAGGCAGTTTGCTATGGCATAATTATTCATTGTTTTTATTGTTTGGTAAAGACTAGGTAAAGGGAGGTAAGGCAGTTTGCTATGGTATAATTATTTATTGTTTTGATTGTGTGTGAAACTGAACACGTCCATTGGTCAGTTGACAGTCTCCTTGCCTTCTCTACTAAATTACCCGCTGATTAAGTACCATGTTTAACCAGAGCTTTGATGAATCGCATAAAGATTGACACCACTTTAAATTGGCAGATGGCTGTCAAGTATACGTAGTGTAACTAATCTTAGAATATGATTTTTTTTTTTGTTTTTTGGGACGATATGCTCAGATGGAAATTTTGTAAACCGTAATGTTATAGCAAGATGTGCAGAGTGACAAAATATAAATAAAAGCATGACATAAAACAACACAATCTCCATGAAGCCAAGCCAAATTAACACCACTTTTTCATAGTTTAAGTCCTTTCCAACCTTTCCCCCTTTATCTAAGTTATGTTTATGTATTATGCACATGTTTAGTGTATAATTGTGTTTTTAATGATTTAATGGAATAAACTTAATGAAAGCAGAAACCAACATTAATGGATAGGGAAATAACATCTGTCACACATGTGGACAGAAGAGACGGATACATTTTTATGAATGAATCATTACTATTCATATGCTTTGTAGAATACTGCGAGAAATATTTTTTACTGCAAGTATAGCAATTGTTATATTTCTTATTCCCTTATATGAGCCCACCGGCATCCAATAAGAACGTAGAAACCAAACTACTCCTATGATATTATGTAACATACTATGCACATTTCTGCTAGTTTATTGTTTTCTTGATTATTATATAGTTATTGTATTTCGTAGTGTGGTGTGCACTTCACAGCTGCGCCCCTTTTTTGTCAAAGTTACATGATGCTTGTGCTTAAAAGAAGTCCTATGTTAATTGATTTAAATATTTTCAAACTTGATGGTTCATAGGGTCTGTGTTTTCATTCTGCAAATACTGGCACAGCACATACTACAATAAGACATCACTGGTGTTAAAAATGACTGGTATAGGAGTTTAACAGATGCATGTATTGATGAGCATTTGAGGATTTCTTATTTTAAAACAAATAAGGGTGTCACTGCATTGTCTTTACACAAACCATGCTGGTCAACATATCAGTTATTGTTCATTTGTATGTGCCGATACATTCCTGCTAAGGATAGAAATATACTTTACATTAATTATATGTGGAATTTCTTTTAACCATTGAAAGTCTATACCTTATTTTATAAATAACATGAACAACATTGTGACCTTATGTGCCACTTGATTTATTCAGATGGTGGTAATGGAGGTGTCTGTAAACCGGGAAGCGTATGTACAGATGGTAATGCCGTATGTAACACATCCAGCGGATCACGGTGTGGTGGATTTGTCTGTGACCCGGGTGTATGTGAATGTAAAGCCACATATTCTGAAGTCACGGCAGGAGGCTCTTGCATAAAAGGTAAACAATAAGATTGATTATAATTTAGTATTTTATTCAAACATGTTTATAAATATTAGAAACTATTTGCTATTGAACCGACTAGTAACCTCTGACTGATTTGACGCCTTACTGTATGCTATTTCTACCAAACAACTAGACGGACGTGTATTTTAACGTTTTTATTTGTAATATAATATTCTTTCTTATTTAGTGTTACAGAGTGCTTCGACATCTATCTTATCATTGATATTGGAACGTCTCAATCGTGTGACTTATCATTTAAAACCTATCAAATTGATATGAACAATCAAGTACAAAAAAAAACATTCAACATTTAATTCAATGTAAAAAATCTTAAAAAGAAGAAAAACTTTGGATAAATATATTAACTTCATGAAAAAAAACCATACAAAGCAGGTCATTAGTGGCTTTGTAATTCTGTGAGCAATGTCAAATTTATTTCAGACGGGAGTGTCGGAGGGAAATGTTTGGATAACAATGCCTGTACGGATACGAACGCCGAATGTAACGGGCTCGGGATATGCGAATGTAACAGCGGACACTCACTCGTCAATTCTATATGCATTAAAGGTTTGTTGGTCATAAATAAAGACTCTTTGTTTGTCTTATATTAATGTGATAAAATGAAACAGACTGTTAGTATTTTTACTGTTTTTATATTAAACTTTCAACATAAATTATAACTTATATAAATGCAACACATATAAAGTAACCTAATTCATAATTGTAAAACAACATTTCAAATGTAGCAAATAAGATATAAAATATATTAAATGAAAACATGTAGCAATATTAAATTGATCTTCTTTAAAACTGGTGTTTTCGAAGTTTTCGCCATTATATTACTGAAGTACTGTTGCAAAAGGAGAACAACATATATACACCAAACATTCTCTTAAGTCCGTTATTATTTTTTCTTGATTTTATTTAATACAAAGTACCGTTATATTATTCTTATAACCGTACACGTACCTTGACTTATTCCGATGTTTAATTTTAATTATTCAGATGGCGGTAACGGAGGTGTGTGTGAACCTGGAAGTGTCTGTACTGATGACAATGCCGTATGTAACATATTTAGCGGGTCACAGTATGGTAACTCATTCTTTGACCTGGGTGTTTGTGAGTGTAAAGCCACATATTCTGTAGTCACGACAGGAGGCTCTTGTATTAAAGGTAAGTAGCTAATATTTATATTTAAATTAAATATAATTTTAACATGTTTATAAATACATATTTACTATTACAAGAATAGTGTTAAGAATAAGCAGACATGTTTTTCAATAGACAATACAGGTCTCTCGTTAACTAGTTGTGTTTATGCCATCTATTGCCACATAGCGTTTAAGCTTTAACGAGGATGCTTTACACATTAATATAGGAACGTCTTCGCTCATGTGATGAACAGAAGATATATATTCAACAAGAGACGTAATATTCAAAGGTCTCATCTACCAAAACACAAACATAATGAATATACAATCAATACACACATGTATAACCAGTACACACCAACTGTGTAATCAATATACACATGTATAATCAATAAATATATGTAGAATATTTATTTCTATACAAGTTATACACACAGAAGAAGAGACAAAATAAACTTGGTGGTTGAATCAAAGTAAAACCCAATGATGTCAATTTTCTGTGTTAATGTAGCATTCATTTTACTAAGTTCTATAATATTATCTATGTTGTAGATGGCGATATTGGAGGGAAATGTTCTCAAACAAGCGAGTGTCACGATCCAAACGCCCTTTGCTCCAACGCTGTATGTGAGTGCATAGATGGATATGGTGAACATAATGGAGAATGCTTTGAAGGTATGTACAATAATAATAAAGAGTTTGGTAACGCGTTGATTCAGGTTTTATACCATGTACACTCAAGAGATATGAAAACGCAACATACTAAGCTCGAAAGTATATATATCCGTATCGTACAGTAATTATTGTCTGTTGATGATATTGGCTGTTTACTTGAGATGTTACTGAATACTTTGGTACTTCTTGCACTTGTCACTTTTTCATGCACCATATGATCATGAAAATTGATAATGTTTGTTTTTTTTTGTAAAATATTGCATATTTCAAAGTATATAGATTTATCATACTGTTTTCATTTAGTTAAATAATACTAAGCTGTATATTAATAATTCCTTGCAGATGGCCACATCAACGGCGCTTGTACCACAGATGATGACTGCGTAGATGATAACGCCCAGTGTATTACAAACATATGTCAGTGTAATTCAGACTATACGGTTTTCGATGATGTCTGTTGGAAAGGTAACAGTCATATATCTTTGGGATGGGGGTGTTTGGTATTAATATTTTACCTCTTGTATTAAGCATCTGATATTATGAACTGAATTAACTGTTAATTTTCTTATTTTTATGTTTGAAATAGAATCGGCATGAAGGACATTCAAACGATAGTCGCTGATAAACAAGTGTTTAGATTCTGATTAGCATTTTTTTTCTCAATTATTTTATTTAAGCCTCTGTATTTGTGACCTTCTTCGACAATCTTGTCAACAGTATTCAAAATTACCAAAAATAAGCTGTGAACTATGAAATGCTATACTCCCCATTCATGTGCATTGCATTATATATATGTTATATCAAAGGTATTGGTTTAGGTTCATTAAACGAGTTTATTTTAAAAACAAACAAATCTAATTTAATTGTGAAACTGTGACTTTTTTCAAGTGTTCTACAAGGTAAAATCTGTCGACAACATACCATCTCTTTTTGGTAATTCCATTCATCCACAAGATCAATAATTTCAGACAAAGAGTTGAATGGAGCTTGCTCGGCTGCAACAATGATGACAACGCAGTCTGTACTGACGGCAGCCCCCATTGAAACTTTGAATTTTCACTTTGCTCGAAACGAAATAGTAAATGTCTGTTCCAGTCTCATCTTGTGTTATGACCAACCTTACTCTTCCCCATGTCATAACACATGATAAGACTGTTAACCGTTTACCAGGTTTAAGCCCGCCAGTCAGTTGCAATCATACTACAGATCGTTCCAAGGCGGTGACACCTATTGTTACTTCTTATGTATATATGAACTGTACATAGTATGATTATTCTTTGTATTATTTTATTCATGTTGCTATGGTGACTGTGGCTTTAAAATGCTACGACTCCTGTTTGATATATATGTTTTTGCATTCAAGTAAATACTCGGTTAAGTTGTTTAACTTATTATTAGAATGGGTTTGTTATGTGTGTAAGCGATGTGATATCAAGATCTTTTTTTGGCGTAAGATAAATGTTATGAAAATTTTTTTGAATTTCATTTTTTTATTTTATTTTAATTATGTATGTTAAAACCCCAATTAAGATAATAATTAACTTCGCCACCAAGTTTTTCTCAATTTGAGTCCAAAATAAAACAGGATATACATGTATTTAAAAATAATTTTCTTGAACAATGCTCATTTGAGTGTTTATAGTTTGAAACAAAATTATCATTTAACTTTTACTAACCTATGTCTGTCGTAAATAGTATATATACTTTAAAGAAAACTGTATCTAGTTTAGGCAATGGGATAGGGTTATGGTCATCAAACTACGATATTATTTGCGGTACCCATAGACCACATGAAAATAAAAAATATATCTATAAAACATTCGAAACAAATTATATATTCCACAACATAACAAATTGATAATCAATAAAACACAGGTCAAACAATTTTGCAGTAATCTTTGTTTAAAAAGATTTTAGCCACCTTTTTACTGGGTGTTTTTAATTATTTTTAGACGGCCATATCAACGGTACTTGTACCACAAATGGTGACTGTGTAGATGGGAACGCCCAGTGTATAACAAACATATGCCAATGTAATACTGGCTATAAAACTTTTGATGATGTTTGTTGGAAAGGTAACAAATATAAAATATAGCGTTGTGATGTTTGTTGGAAAGGTAACGTATATATAGTATAGCGTTGTGATGTTTGTTGGAAAAGTATAGCGTTGTGATGTTTGTTGGAAATGTAACGTATATATAGCATAGCGTTGTGATGTTTGTTAGAAATGTAGCGTATATAGTATAGCGTTGTGATGTTTGTTGGAAAGGTAACGTATATATAGTATAGCGTTGTGATGTTTGTTGGAAAGGTAACGTATATATAGTATAGTTTTGTGATGTTTGTTGGAAAGGTAACGTATATATTACGTTTGTGATGGTTGATAGTTAGTATCCGATATTAATTGACAGTTTGAAAGGTAATGTACAATTGCATTTGTGATTTTAAGAAAATCATTTGCAATGACGTCATTTGAGCATTATTTCGATTTCCGGACTCGCACGGTAAATGCATTAAAAATGTGTCTTTACCTAACAACAAGTTGTATAATCAACTCTTTATTGCAATAAATCAGTAATAAAACCATCATCAAGATCTAAGTGTGTACCAGGGAAGATTGCTTAAATTATAACCTTGGCTGTTAATATTATGTCGATTTATATATGCTATTATTGGGGGAAAACATTCCGAGACATTTCAAACATTCCTGAACAATTTTTAAGCTTCCATCTTCGGTTAATCGTGGTTCTATACTTTAGTCACCACAGATATACAATCAATCAACCTTTAATTAAATAATTCACTTATAAAAAAATAACTATCAAGACCTTGGCGTCTGCTTCACTAATAACTATGACTGTAGATATTGTGGCGGTTATCATGCTATTACTTGAAAGAAAACATTTAGGTAACATTTCAAACTTAACATCATAAATTTAATTGTAAATAGCTTGCTACGGACAGAATTTAAACTGAACAAACTGTTTTCATTTTCGTATAGAATATGTCTGCGTTCATATCTGCCATGTTTCAATAACTGTAATGCATTAGCCAAATGATCTGCCCTCCTTCATCCGAATGTAAGTTAAAGTGTCAGACTCTACTATTATATTAAGTATATTTGTTTTGTATTTTGTTTGTTGAAATGATCTGACTGTAAATATTTGTGAATTTGTTAAAAAGACCGAGAACATGTAAAGTTTAAGTGTGGATAGATTAATGAGTATATGTATGTTCTGTTATGCTCGTTCTGTTTGTTTTAATGGAATTGCAACCGGCAAACGTGTCAACATAACCAGTCAACATATACAGACAGTTATCCTTAGACAATGTTTCCTACAAAACGCTTACATACAATATTCCAGTTACATGCGGAAGGACGATGGTTCTACTGAACTTCTGAAGTCTTCTTTCATTATTGAAACTCGGTATGCCAATATGTTGAAATGGCGTTTAACTCCGTTGAAAAATAAATTGATTCAAATAAAATTGGTATATAAGGTATAAAATCAAGCACAGTCAGTATGTCTTCTTCTCAGTTTGAGTCTAGGGTTTCATGGTGTTTTCATAACGAGAGTCATAACCAATGGCGGATCTACTTTTTAAAAAAATGGCGGACGCCCCCTGCCTCTAAACTCCCATATTTTATATGAAAAATCCACTATATTTAGGTTCGCCCTCTCTAAACTGAAATCTTGGATCCGCCGCTGATAACATTCCACTTCCATAATGTTCCTTGATAAACCTCCACGGGTGATATCATAGAACGATCCATTGGATTGCGACAACGCACAATAAAACAGTAAGACTCTGTTTTATTGAACCTGTTTTTGAAGTAATAAAATATACACCGCCATCCATCCCCACCCACCCCAAATAAAATAAAAAAAATAAAAACACCGGGTTAATCAGTTATGTTTTCTCGAGCAAGCCTGAACGTTCTCCGTGATTCTCCGTGATTTGAAGGAGACAGAAATAATTGACACTGAATCAAAGTACACAACAATCCCTCGTCTTCAAGGAATCAATCTTATTTTATTGATTGTCAATAAAAATGTAATTAAACACATTTTGTACAGGTAGTTTTAAGTTATATTGTTTTATTTTCGTTCACAATATGCATTAAACAGCAAAAACAATATCAATAAAATTAGGAACTTAGATATCATCAACTCTACATTTATTGTTACTGGCGGATATAAGAATGTTTGTTTAAACTATTGACTGATAACCAAACACTCAAACATTCTTACGCTATCAGCAAAGAAAGTATCGCCTGCTAAAGGTGTAGAACATATTTTTCAAATATGAATTTGAACATTTACACATCTACTTGCAGTTAGTTCCTATGCACTTATACGTTTGAACTATTACTGAACAGTTTACTTAAACTAAGGATGGCTCGGTGAACTACAGCAAATCATAATGCATGAGCCTAGGATATACAAAATTGTGTTGTTTAATGAAGAAGTGTTTAATTATATATATGTCATCCCGTATTTTGACTCGGTGTTGTTTTCAGTTCTGGTCTTTTAAAATAATAATGAAAATCATTTAGTTTCGCTCAAACAATGAAAGACCTCATAATGAATCTGAATAGAACAACCGTCCTTTCGCTAGTAACTGGTGAATAGTCTTCAATACCCGTTGCCTCAAGCGGGCAAAAAACCGTTAAACGTCTCACACCACTATTACATTTCTCATAGGACTCCATTGTACAATTTTTGGCTCACACCACTATAACATTTCCCATAGGACACCATTGTAACATTTATGTCTTAATCACAATGTAAAAACAAAATCTTCAGCATGGTTCTGAGATCAATTTCTTCACAAGTTAAAGATCTGCAATTATACAGGGAAAAAATACCTTGACCCGGTTTTTTTAATCAATGGTATTGTGACATATATCAATTTCCAGAATGATAATGTGTCAACTATTCGTACTCGATGCAGTTCGAACCAACATTTCTGAAATGACACAAAATTGACAAGAAATTAGCTATCAGCATTGAGTTTGCAGTTGTGATTTCTAAAATACAGACCATTTAACACATAATATGAAAATAAATAACTGCAATACAAAGCCCTGCAAAACAAGAAGAAGTGAACTAAAGTTTTATTTCTACTTCCTTCATCTGTGGGTCCGGAGTACTCAAGGGAGATAATAGCGGTGTGAGTCCTACAACTTATAACTTCATTGGCATAAACAAATCTAAACTAGGCTAATTTTATCCGTAGTTATGCTCGAAGCGCGAAGGTATGTGTTCATGTGTTCAAGAAAAATTACCCATTATAGGTTTAATGATTCTCTTACTAGATAATCGTTTAACATTAACGTCTTTTGCAATAATTTAGGTTGATGATAAACTTCACATAACCTTCGGTTAATACATTAACGATCATGTGTGGTGTGTTAATAATGGACACATATGGTGGTATTGGCATGACATTAAAAACAATGATTGACTTCGTGCTGATATTTAATGTAATAAGCAGAACTGAACATTCTTTTATTTTGGCTTGGGCATTATAAAGTATTTTACCATAAACAACATATTCAAATACATAAGGCACATGCAAAAGTACATATAAATGGTTAACACAAACATATTGAACAATATGGTAGTACTAGTAAAGATAAAAGATCTAATCAAGAACATTATTGTAAACACGGGAAATTGAGTTTTATAGAAGAGTTTGGTTATTTAGTTTTATAAAGACATACTGTTATCTGGTAACAATGATTAAAACATGATGAGATCGTTAGCTTTATCACCAAACTGTGTAAAATTGATGTGACGTAAAACATGGCAATGTTGATACATTCTCACTTATTCATTCTCAAATTTACATATCTGCGCGATGTTAATATGAAGTTGAAATACCTCAGTATGTGTGCTGGGAATTAAATTAGTTTTAATTTAGATGTGGGTATCAACATGTAAATGATTGAAATGTATTTTTAAATTTTAAATGTAATTTAGGAGCGGGGCGGTAGTCTAATGGATATAGTGTTGGCAGCTCACATCAGAGGTTGCGGGTTCGATTCCCCTGATCGACCCGATGCCTCTCATAAAACAACACTCAGTACTGGTTTTACCCAGGGAGCTGACTCGAGAGCGGTTTATATAAGCTCTGAGTTTCCAATTGAGCTGAAATAAATCTGCATAAACTTAATGTATCGTATATCGCATGTTTGTGGTCATATATGACTATAAAACATGAAAAATATTAATGATTTGCAGTCTTGTTCGATATGAAAAAATCGATACAAAACATCCAAAGAAAGAAACAATTTTATTTTTCATGAATTTTTATTCATATTATCAACACGACACTAAACTTATTACAACTGTTTAATAACTTTTAACAAATTTGCCATCATTTCATTCTGGGTTACATTATGTGCTTGCATATGATACTGTTATGCTATATTATTGACAATCACATTTTTTGTGTTTTAGTTTCAGATTGCCCAGACATATCCGAAATAGTTTTTACTGTGGAAGGCAGTGCGGTAAATTTAAATTTTGTGCTGGATATAGAAGCTACTGAATTAGTGAATTATGGAATAACATCGCCAGGCGGTGATACTGTAGTGGGCGTTGTGTACTTAAATGGTTCTATGACTGGAGAACCGAGTTTTATAAACGTCACATCTACTGGGAACGTTACTGCAGGCGATCTCTCATTTACAATTGAAGGCGTGACCGTTGATGTGACTGGCGTGTACAAACAGTTCTCTATCATAGGTTCTACATACCAGGTGGAAAAGTGCATATCTCTATATATTGCAGGTACGTTGCACGTAGAGTATATACAACTTATCTATATATGTGTATTAATGTCTACATATGCAGTAATGCTCGGAGATTAACGTCTACATTTGGAGTAATGCTTGGAGATTAATGTATACATATATAGTAATGTTCGGAGATTAATGACTACATAAGCTGTAATGATCGGAGATTAATTTATACATATATAGTTATGCTCGGAGATTAATGTCTACATATGCAGTAATCCTCGGATATGTAGTAATGCTCGGATATTAATGTACACATATGTGGTAATGCTCGGAGGTTAATGTATACATATGAAATAATGTTCGGATTATACTGTCTACATCTGCAGTAATGCTCGGAGGTTAAATATCTACATATGCAGTTATGTACGGAGATTAATGTCTACATATGTAGTAATGCTCGGAGATTAATGTCTACATATGCAGTAATGCTCGGATATGTAGTAATGCTCGGATATTAACGTACACATATGTGGTAATGCTCGGAGGTTAATGTATACATATGAAATAATGTTCGGATTATAATGTCTACATCTGCAGTAATGCTTGGACATCAATGTATACATATGTAGTAATGCTCGGAGATTAATATCTAAATATCTAGTATTGCTCGGAGATTTATTTATACATATGTAGTAATGTTCGGATATTAATGTCTACATATGCAGTAATGCTTGGAGGTTAATGTCTACATATGTAGTTTTGCTTGGGAGAACATTGTCTACATATGTTGTTATGATCGGAGGTTAATGTCTACATATGAAGTAATGCTCGGAGATTAATATCTACATATGTAGAAATGCTTCGGAGATTTATGCTCGGAGGTTAAAGTCTACATATATGGTAATGCTCGGAGGTTAATGTCTACATATGTAGTAATGCTTCGGAGATTAATGTCTACATATGTGGTGATTTTCGGAGGTTAATGTCTACATATATAGTAATGCTCGGAGATTAATGTAAACATTTGTACTAATGCTCGGAGGTTAATGTCTGCATATGCAGTAATGATCGGAGATTAATGTCTACATAAGTGGTAATGCACGAAGATTAATGTATACATATGTACCAATGATCGGAGGCTAATGTCTACATATGCAGTAATGCTCGGAGGTTAAATATCTACATATGCAGTTATGCACGGAGATTAATGTCTACATATGTAGTAATGCTCGGAGATTAATGTCTACATATGCAGTAATGCTCGGATATGTAGTAATGCTCGGATATTAACGTTCACATATGTGGTAATGCTCGGAGGTTAATGTATACATATGAAATAATGTTCGGATTATAATGTCTACATCTGCAGTAATGCTCGGACATCAATGTATACATATGTAGTAATGCTCGGAGATTAATATCTAAATATCTAGTATTGCTCGGAGATTTATTTATACATATGTAGTAATGTTCGGATATTAATGTCTACATATGCAGTAATGCTTGGAGGTTAATGTCTACATATGTAGTTTTGCTTGGGAGATCATTGTCTACATATGTTGTTATGCTCGGAGGTTAATGTCTACATATGAAGTAATGATCGGAGATTAATATCTACATATGTAGAAATGCTTCGGAGATTTATGCTCGGAGGTTAAAGTCTACATATATGGTAATGCTCGGAGGTTAATGTCTACATATGTAGTAATGCTTCGGAGATTAATGTCTACATATGTGGTAATTTTCGGAGGTTAATGTCTACATATATAGTAATGCTCGGAGATTAATGTAAACATTTGTAGTAATGCTCGGAGGTTAATGTCTACATATGCAGTAATGATCGGAGATTAATGTCTACATAAGTGGTAATGCACGAAGATTAATGTATACATATGTACCAATGATCGGAGGCTAATGTCTACATATGCAGTAATGCTCGGAGGTTAAATATCTACATATGCAGTTATGCACGGAGATTAATGTCTACATATGTAGTAATGCTCGGAGATTAATGTCTACATATGCAGTAATGCTCGGATATGTAGTAATGCTCGGATATTAATGTACACATATGTGGTTATGCTCGGAGGTTAATGTATACATATGAAATAATGTTCGGATTATAATGTCTACATCTGCAGTAATGCTCGGACATCAATGTATACATATGTAGTAATGCTCGGAGATTAATATCTAAATATCTAGTATTGCTCGGAGATTTATTTATACATATGTAGTAATGTTCGGATATTAATGTCTACATATGCAGTAATGCTTGGAGGTTAATGTCTACATATGTAGTTTTGCATGGGAGATCATTGTCTACATATGTTGTTATGCTCGGAGGTTAATGTCTACATATGAAGTAATGCTCGGAGATTAATATCTACATATGTAGAAATGCTTCGGAGATTTATGCTCGGAGGTTAAAGTCTACATATATGGTAATGCTCGGAGGTTAATGTCTACATATGTAGTAATGCTTCGGAGATTCATGTCTACATATGTGGTAATTTTCGGAGGTTAATGTCTACATATATAGTAATGCTCGGAGATTAATGTAAACATTTGTAGTAATGCTCGGAGGTTAATGTCTACATATGCAGTAATGATCGGAGATTAATGTCTACATAAGTGGTAATGCACGAAGATTAATGTATACATATGTACCAATGATCGGAGGCTAATGTCTACATATGCAGTAATGCTCGGAGGTTAAATATCTACATATGCAGTTATGCACGGAGATTAATGTCTACATATGTAGTAATGCTCGGAGATTAATGTCTACATATGCAGTAATGCTCGGATATGTAGTAATGCTCGGATATTAATGTACACATATGTGGTTATGCTCGGAGGTTAATGTATACATATGAAATAATGTTCGGATTATAATGTCTACATCTGCAGTAATGCTCGGACATCAATGTATACATATGTAATAATGCTCGGAGATTAATATCTAAATATCTAGTATTGCTCGGAGATTTATTTATACATATGTAGTAATGTTCGGATATTAATGTCTACATATGCAGTAATGCTTGGAGGTTAATGTCTACATATGTAGTTTTGCTTGGGAGATCATTGTCTACATATGTTGTTATGCTCGGAGGTTAATGTCTACATATGAAGTAATGCTCGGAGATTAATATCTACATATGTAGAAATGCTTCGGAGATTTATGCTCGGAGGTTAAAGTCTACATATATGGTAATGCTCGGAGGTTAATGTCTACATATGTAGTAATGCTTCGGAGAATAATGTCTACATATGTGATAATTTTCGGAGGTTAATGTCTACATATATAGTAATGCTCGGAGATTAATGTAAACATTTGTAGTAATGCTCGGAGGTTAATGTCTACATATTCAGTAATGATCGGAGATTAATGTCTACATAAGTGGTAATGCACGAAGATTAATGTATACATATGTACCAATGATCGGAGGCTAATGTCTACATATGCAGTAATGCTCGGAGGTTAAATATCTACATATGCAGTTATGCACGGAGATTAATGACCACATATGTAGTAATGCTCGGAGATTAATGTCTACATATGTAGTAATGCTCAGAGATTAATATCTACATATGTAGTAATGCGCGGTGATTAATGTATTCATATGTAGCAATGTTCAGTGATAAATGTCTACACATGTAGAAATGCGAGGAGATTTATGTCTACATATGTAGCAATGTTCAGAGATAAATGTCTATATATGTAGTAATGCTCGGCGGCTAATATCTACATATTTCAAATCATGGAACTCATTAAACGTTGCTCGCAAATAAAGAACACCTTAATTGGGTAGTCTACTATAGGTGTGTAGTGTTGTTTAGTCAATTACCAGTCATCTGTCTTTATAAATTCGAATTCGCTATCTGTTCATTCTTGGTTAAGTAATGTGCTTCCGAGAGATATTTTATCAGATATGATTGACAAAGGACATTTGTTTCTTAGTTCCAGATTGTCCAGATATATCCAATACAGTTTTCACTATGGAAGGAAGTGCCGTATATTTAAATTTTATGGTAGACATTGAAACTTCTGTATTCGTGGGTAGTGGAATAGCATCTCCAGGCTGGGATATCATAGTGGCTGTTGTGTATTCAGATGGCTCTATGATAGGAAAACCGAGTTTTATAAACGTCACATCTACTGGAAACCTTACTGCGGGCGATCTCTCATTTACAATTGAAGCCGTAACTTTAGACGTCATTGGCCAATATACACAGTTCTCCGTCAAAGATTATACATACCAGGTCGAAAAGTGCACAACTCTATATATCGTAGGTACGTTGTACGTAAACTATACATAACTTTATATATCGTAGGTGCGTTGTACGTAAAGTATACATAACTCTATATATCGTAGGTACGTTGTACGTAAAGTATACATAACTCTATATATCGTAGGTACATTGTACGTAGAGTATACACAATTTATATATCGTAGGTACGTTAAAAATACACAACTCTATATAACGTAGGTACGTTGTACGTAGAGTATACACAACTCTATATATCGTAGGTACGTTGTACGTAGAGTATACACAATATTATATATCGTAGGTACGTTGTACGTAGAGTATACACAACTCTATATATCGCAGAGGTGTTGTACGTAGCGTATACACAACTCTTAATATCGCAGGTACGTTGTAAGTAAAGTATACACAACTCTAAATACCGCAGGTTCACTGTACGTAAAGTATACACAACTCTATATATCATAGGTTCTCTATATGTAGAGTATACACAACTCTGTTTATCACAGGTAGTTTGTACGTAAAGTATATACAACTCTGTTTATCGCAGGTTCGTTGTACGCCAAGTATATACAACTCGATATATCGCAGGTAGGTTGTACGTAGAGTATGCACAACTCTATATTTCGTAGGTACGTTGTACGGTAACTATACACAACTTTATATATCGCAGGTACATTGTACGTAGAGTATACACAACTGTATATCACAGTTACGTTGTACATAACGTATACACAACGCTATATCGCATGTATGTTGTACGTAGCGTATACACAACTCTTAATATCGTAAGTTCGTTGTATGTAGAGTATACACAACTCTAAATACCGAAGGTTCATTGAACGTAAAGTAAACACAACTCTATATATCGTAGATACGTTGTATGTAGAGTATACAAAACTCTAAATACCGAAGGTTCATTGAACGTAAAGTAAACACAATTCTATATATCGCAGGGACGTTGTACGTAGTGTATTCACAATTCTATATATCGCAGGTACGTTGGACGTAAAGTATACACAACTCTTTATATCGTAGGTTCGTTGTACGTAGAATATACACAACTCTATATATCGTAGGTTCGTTGTACGTTAATATACACAACTTTATATATCATAGGTACATTGTACGTAGAGTATACACAACTCTATATATCGCAGTTACGATGTACGTAAATTATAACAACTCTGTTTATCGTAGGTACGTTGTAAGTTCAGTATACAAAACTTTATATATCGCAGGTACGTTGTATGTAAAGTACACACAACTCTTTATATCGTAGGTTCGTTGTACGTCAAGTATACACCACTCTATATATCGCAGGGACGTTGTACGTAGTGTATTCACAATTCTATATATCGCAGGTACGTTGTACGTAAAGTATATACAACTCTTTATATCTTAGGTTCGCTGTACGTAGAATATACACAACTCTGAATATCTTAGGTACGTTGTACGTTAATATACACAACTTTGTATATCATAGGTACTTGTACGTAGAGTATAAACAACTCTATATATCGCAGGTACGATGTACGTAAAGTATAACAACTCTGTTTATCGTAGGAACGTTGTAAGTTAAGTATACAAAACTTTATATATCGCAGGTAAGTTGTACATAAAGTATACACAACTCTATATATCGCAGGTTCGTTGTACGTCAAGTATACACAACTCTATATATCGCAGGTACGTTGTACTTAGAGTATACACAATTGTATATATCGTAGATACGTTGTACGTTAAGTGTACACAACTCTATATATCGCAGGTACGTTGTATGTAAAGTATACACAAATCTATATATTGCAGGTATGTTTTACGTAGCGTATACACAACTCTTTATATCGCAGGTACTTTGTACGTAAAGTATACACAACTATCAATACAGCAGGATTATTGTACGTAAAGTATACACAACTCTATATATCGTAGGTTGTCTGTATGTAGAGTATACACAACTCTGTATATAGCAGGTACGTTGTACGTAGATTATACACAACTTCTTGTATCGCAGGTACATTGTACGTAGAGTATACACAACTCTATATATCGCAGGAATGTTTACGTAAAGTATACACAACTCTATATATTGCAGGTTCGTTGTACGTAAAGTAAACACAACTCAATATATCGATGATTCGTTGTACGGAAAGTATACACAACTCTATATATCGTAAGTTCGTTGTACGAAGAGTATACACATCTCTATATATCGTAGGTACGTTGTACGTTAAGCATGCACAACTTTATATATCGCAGGTACATTGTACGTAGAGTATAAACAACTCCGTATATCGCAGGTACGTTGTACGAGCGTATACACAACTCTATATATCGCAGGTATGTTGTACGTAGCGTATACACAACTCTTTATATCGCAAGTACGCTGTACGTAAGGTATACACAACTCTAAATACTGTAGGTTCATTGTACGTAAAGTATACACAACTCTATATATCGTAGGTTCTCTGTATTTAGAGTATACACAACTCTATATATCTCAGGTACGTTGTACGTAGAGTATACACAACTCTATATATTGCAGGTACGTTGTACGTAAAGTATACACAACTCTATATATCGCATGTATGTTGTACGTAGTGTATACATAACTCTATATATCGTATATCGTTGGTACGTTGTACGTTAATATACACAACTTTATATATCATAGGTACGCTGTACCTAGACTATATACAACTCTATATATCGTAGCTACGTTTTACGTTTAGTATACTCAACTATATATATCGCAGGTACGTTGTACGTAGTGTATACATAACTCTATTTTTCGCAGGTACGTTGTACGTAATGAATACACAACTCTTTCTATCGTACGAACGTTGAACGTAGAGTATACACGACTCTATATATCGTAGATACGTTGTATGTTAATATACATAACTTTATATACCGCAGGTTCATTGTACGCAAAGTATACACAACTCTATATATCCTAGGTTCTCTGTATGTTGAGTGTACACAACTTTATATATCGCAGGTACTTTGTACGTAGAGTATACACAACTTTATATATCGCAGGAACGTTGTACGTAGAGTATACACAACTATATATATCGCAGGTTCGCTGTACGTAAAGTATACACAAGTCTATATATCGTAGGTACGTTGTACGTATAGTATACTCATCTCTATATATCGTAGGTACGTTGTACGTTAAGTATACACAACTTTATATATCACATTTACATTGTACGTAGAGTATACACATCTCTGTATATCGCAGGTACGTTGGACGAAGCGTATACACAGCTCTTTATATCGCAAGTACGTTGTACGTAAAGTATACACAACTCTAAATACTGTAGGTTCATTGTACGTATACACAAATCTATATATCTCAGGTACGTTGTCCGTAGAGTATACACAACTCTCTATATTGCAGGTACGTTGTACGTAAAGTTTACACAACTCTGTTTATCGTAGGTACGTTGTACGTTAAGTATACACAACTCTTTATATCGCAGGTTCGTTGTACGTCAAGTATATACACAACTGTATATATCGCAGGTACGTTATACGTAAAGTATACACAACTCTTTATATCGTAGGTACGTTGTACGTAGAGTATACACAACTCTATATATCGTAGGTAAGTTGTACGTTAATATACACAACTTTATATATCATAGATACGTTGTACGTAGACTATACATAACTCTATATATCACAGATACGTTGTACGTAAAGCATACAACTCTGTTTATCGTAGGTACGTTGTAAGTTAATATTCACAATTCTATATATCGCAGGTTCGTTGTACGTCAAGTATACACAACTTTTTATATCGCAGGTACGTTGTACGTAGAGTATACACAAATCTATATATCGTAGGTACGTTGTACGTTAAGTATACACAACTCTATATATCGCAGGTACGTTGCACGTACAGTATACATAACTCTATATATCGCAGGTACGTTGTTCATAGAGTATACACAAATCTATATATCGCAGGTACATTGTACATACAGTATACATAACTCTATATATCGCAGGTACGTTGTTCATAGAGTATACACAACTCTATATATCGCAGGTACGTTGTACGTAAAGTATACACAAATCTATATATCGCAGGTATGCTGTACGTAGCGTATACACAACTCTTTATATCGCAAGTTCATTGTACTTTAAGTATACACTACACTAAATACCACAGGTTCATTGTACGTTAAGTATACACAACTCTTTATATCGTAGGTTCTCTGTATGTAGAGTATACACAACTCTTTATATCGCAGATACGTTGTACGTAAAGTATACACAACTCTAAATACCGCAGGTTCATTGTACGTGAAGTATACACAACTTTATATTTCGTAGGTTTTCTGTATATAGAGTATACACAACTCTATATATCGCAGGAACGTTGTACGTAGAGTATACACAACTATATATATCGCAGGTATGTTCTACGTAAAGTATACACAACTCTATATATTGCAGGTTCGTTGAACGTAAAGTATACACAACTCTTTATATCGTATATTCGCTGTACGTAAAGTATACACAATTCTATATATCGTAGGTTCGTTGTACGTATAGTATACACATCTCTATATATCGTCGGTACGTTGTACGTTAAGTATACACAACTTTATATATCGCAGGTACATTGTACGTAGAGTATACACATCTCTGTATATCGCAGGTACGTTGTACGTAGAGTATACACAACTCTATATATTGCAGGTACGTTGTACGTAAAGTATGCACAACTCTTTATATCGTAGGTACGTTGTACGTAGAGTATACACAACTCTTTATATCGTAGGTACGTTGTACGTTAAGTATACACAACTCTATATATCGCAGGTACATTATACGTAGAATATGCACAACTTTATATAACGCAGGTACAATGTACGTAGTGTATACACAACTCTATAAATCGCAGGTACGTTGTATGTAAAGTATACACAACTTTGTTTATCGTAGGTACGTTGTACGTAGAGTATACACAACTCTATATATCGCAGGTACGTTGTACGTAGAGTATACACATCTCTGTATATCGAAGGTTCGTTGTACGTCAAGTATACACAACTTTATATATCGCAGGTACGTTGTACGTAGAGTATACACAACTCTATACATCGTAGGTACGTTGTACGTTAAGTATACACAACTCTGTATATCGCAGGTACGTTGTACGTAGAGTATACACAACTCTGTATATTGCAGGTACGTTATTCGTAGAGTATACACAACTCTATATATCGAAGGTACGTTGTATGTAAAGTATGCACAACTGTATATATCCCAGGTATGTTGTACGTAAAGTATACACAACTTTTTATATCGCAGGTACGTTGTACGTTAAGTATACACAACTCTAAATACCGCAGGTACGTTGAACGTAGAGTATACACATCTCTGTATAATATATCGAATATATTGAAAACAAATAAGTTTCTCTATATACATTGAAAATATATAGAGACAGCTAAGAAATCTAAAAACAACAATAAAATAAAATTAAATGAAAATAAACTAAAAATATATGCATTTTTCATTGCAAGTGTCAAGAAAGTTATTGAAATAATATGAGAATAGAAACGTTTAAATACAACATATGAAATTCCAACAGAGCATGGAGGTATTCATTGTACACACATAGTGTTATTAATCCATTCCATAGGCTTAGGATTCGGGAGGTGGGCGGGGGGACAGGAGTGCCCCCTCAACATTTGGGTTGGAGGGGACAGCATATACTTTGGTCCCCAATGTCCCCCCCCCCCCCCCCCCCCCCCCACACACACACACACCTCCAATAATGGAAACGCTCCTACGCCCATGCGTTTTAACTAAACCAGAACCATATTAAACTGGTATTGATGATAATCTATATCAGGTTAACATCATGACGATGTGTGTTTGGTGTAATCCTGCTTACCTTATTGTCGATAATGAGCATTCTTATCTGTAGTGGAGGTTATTAATTTACTCTTCGGTCTGTAAGACTTTTCTTAATACTATTTAAATTATATATAGAACCATCACAAGCAACAATGTGGAGGTAAAATGAACACAAAAACATTAATATTAAAACAAAAACAATGTATAAAGAATGAATTATAACTTTCTGCTACATTCACTGATTTATATCTTACATTGTCTAAATAGGGATGCCATCAAAACCGACAATATCGACAGATAAAGATGTCGCAATAGGAGACAATGTTACGCTCACCTGTAGTAGTGTCTCTACAACGAAACCCAAGGGACACGGGCTAAATATGACGTACAACTGGTATGGTAATCCACTTACGAATACTCAAAAATATAGTTATTCTGGCCAACATAAGCAACAATTGGTAATTTTTAATATAACGGGCAGTGAAGGTTGGTTTATGTGTGAAGCGACAGAAGACGTGCCAAATGCTATTACTTCTCCTCTCAGTGATAAACTTCATATAACCATTGAAGGTAAGAGTTTTTTCTCCAAATATTTGTGTGCTATGATTCCAAATGGTCCTATCATTTATATACTGACTATCATAACAGCAGTTTTAATTGCAGTGTGGCCGCCGTACAGAACGATTCGTATTTGACTAAATGTTGTTATATTTTTTGACTTATGAAATTTATTCAGTGTTCATGCTTCATCCAGCGGGCAAATGCCTGATTGTAACAATTTAAACTGCATTGAAATAATTTATTTTTACTAAAATCTCATTCAAAACAGATTTCACTATAAATCTTTAAAAATCAAATCACCGCCAAAATTGATAATATAAAATATAGAGACGTGCGAGTGAATTACAGAATAATTTATCATATAACGAGAATAATCAAGTTGCTGCTATGGAAAGCATTAGCAATTTGTCACCAGTTAGAACTATGTTCAATGTTTGAAATTTAAGTCTATAACTCGTTATTATTGGAGTTTAAAGCGGTTATGGTTAGTTTAATTTTGGATATCCAACGCGAAACACAAATAGCAAACTGTACATTGTCTTAAACCAACACACTTGTAATCATCTAAAACATTAGCTCAACTCAAACTCAACACTATTTTATTAGGATATCGGCTATAAAAGTGTCATTGGCCATTTACAAAGAAAAATAACACTTATTACATTTAGAAGAACATCAATCCGTACTGGCAATAGAGAAAAATTTGCTAAAACTTATACAGACATAAAAAAAACAATCCAAACGTAGAATATTCGAGAGTGCAATTTGGGTTCAAAGGAAATGTGACGTATGTCATAAAATCGAGTCTGATCTTTGTTACATAATCTTTTTCAAACCGGTCCGTTTACCAGATAGTGTTGTTATATATGGTTTCCATTGTTCATGTATAGACAAAACGTCATATGCTTCAACATTACCAGAGTCATCATCTTCCACAAAGAACCCAATCACCTCATCTCCGTCTATGATAGAAACAGCAACAGCAATAATATCACCATCAACAACAACAGCACCACCTGGTAATTATTTATACTAAATACTCACAGGGACACGAAACGTCTACTATGTAACAATAAAGATATATAAATATGTATATCTGAGAGAACAATTCTTGCCTCGTAAGATTTAGCGCCACCAGAACATCAACAATTCAACATATTAATGTCAATCAAAAATAAAACAATAGTTCACACCTTTTCATTGTTTATTTAAAATGCTTTTACTAAACGCAATGAAATACTGATCAATAAAATAACGTCATATTTATGCATCTTATATATGAACTTTCAACCTAGTCAAGCTTATTAGCCTATTACTGTGATTTAGAATGTAGGTCTAGAGTTTACCAATTACTTACTTAGCATACTGACGCTGTTTTAATTTCTTATAACTAAATCTATTTTGATAACTTTTATGTTTGATATAAATAAGCATGTGTATACTGTTTATCCCATATGCATGTGTTATGTGTTTTTTAGGCTGGAGACCGTTATCGTATTTGTCTCAATTTCGTAAAGTGTATAAAGTACCAAAGACAAATTGATCTTTTTATTGGTATTATCATTTAGATTGTGGCGAATTAGAACATGTGGAGAACGGAAACGTATCTCTAGCTACTGCTACAAACACTTCATACAAAGCAATTGCAACCTACCAATGTAACGAAGGATACCATATAATTGGATTTGTACACAGAAAGTGTATGGCAAATGGACAATGGAGCGGTACAGCTCCAAATTGTTCAAAAGGTAGATTATATTACACAATATATATACTTGAATCCAAGTTCGTATATTATTAAACATTTTACGTGCATATTGTATATTTCAAATTTATTTGCTATTCCTAATAGTTTAGAATATTTTGAACAGGAGAAACCAAAATAATGTTGTAAGCCGTTAGCCTTTTTTTCTTTTAAGGCAACACTGGAACGGTTGTACTGTTGTATTTGTATGACTGGAACATCCTTCAAAATATATTATTTTAATAAACAGATAAACAATTGAAACGTTTTAAGTGGTGTTCTATTGCACATTTTTAGTGGTGTTTGGTACGACATTCATATTTGCCACATTCCACTGTTTGTTACAGCAAATACTGAGACTTTTTACCCATATTGTCCAAACAATACTGACAGCCGCAATACCGTGTGGCAGGAAACCAGACCGGGCACCGTCCAAATAAAAGAATGTCAGGATATTTTTCACAATGAACAATATGAAGGTAACTATTGGAATAAAGGTTGGTCGATGGACACAATAAAAATATAATGTTTTAATACTGACGACTTCATTATTCACGATGCCAATTGCGAAATAATCAGCTATCTGTATACATTTCATATAGATATAAACATTTAATGAAATATGGAGTAATAATATGGAAATAGTTATATTTTACGTATACTTTATGTCTAGAAAATGACTGCCTACTTCTTAACCGATAAAAATGTTAAGCCTTCCTTTAAAGTGAAAATATCAGGAAAAATCGCTATTTATGTCTAACAAATTATAAAAAAAATTGTTTAAATGGATAAAATGCACCTCAATACCATTAATAAGTAAAATTCGAATGGTTTGGTATGCCAAATCCACAAAAAGCTCCTAAGCTTGAAATTTCCTTTTCAATGTATTATTTTGGCATCGAAAATATCCTTTTAGCAAAACGGGGTCAGTGAGTATATATATAGGCATGCTATATTTGGAAAAAAATGTTTTTAGCCAATTTTAACATTTTGAAAAATCATGCTATATTTTAAATATATGTATTGTCAATGATTCCGTATGGTTTGAGAGGTAAATGTTGGTAACGCCTAATGTATCAGTTGCAAGTTCGTATCTAAAATGATTTATGATTTTTCTTCATGATATTTACAGGAATAATCTATAGGAATTGCAGTCGGTTTGGAGAATGGCTACCAACAAAGTATGAATGTATACGAAAAAAGCTGCAAGATCTTCAAAATGATGTATGTACAATATCACTTATCGTACACTTTTTTTCCCGTTTACCACCATTTCACATATATATTTTAAGCAATATTTGTTGTTGAAACTTTTCATCGCTTAGATATAACTGTCAAAACGCAACATCATTTGGCAACTAGTCTTTTTCAATGAATACTTATTAACCAGTAATACTTAAAATAGAAATGTAGTTAGTTGCTAATGCTTGTCTCTTGGCCAACGTGTGTTTATCTTATGTGTCACATATTCAAATGTTTAATATATTTATATTCTTTAGATAAACGACGCATTACAAAACCCATCAGAGACAACAGTTGGAAATGCTTTAGACGAGCTAACTGTTATTACAGTGACAAACACTGATGAGAGTGATGATACTGCAGACATGACAGATGGGGAAATAGAAGTTGTGACCAGTGTTCTGGAAGATATTGCATCTCTAAGTAGAAATGTCACCGTTTCCAGAGAACAATACAAGGTTTTGTTGTTATAACATATTTTCGTTAAAGTGTTTTCAAATATAAACTGTTATAAGAGAAGGATGAAAGGAACATGTTCTTTATCTTAAGCTTTTTGTGAACTATTGATATTTCAGTGCATTGTTTTTTGTAATCATAAACGATAACATAATTTAACTGTTTTAATCCTAAGCTAAAAATGTAAATGATTAGTTTCATTAAACGATCAAACAATATCAATTTCACATTAACATGCTTAGCATGGCTTCAGCTATTGTGACCAAACCACTTCCTTATTCACTGGATAGAATATATTATTATATGCATATGACAGTTCCATGCAAACAACAACTACCTCTGTGTCACAGATGCTACAACTGTGTTCTATTTCTTTTTAACTGGCATTTATGAACATCACGAGTAACCTGCTGGACAGGAGTAACCAGAATGCATGGCGGTCAATACAGTATAATTCAAATGATGTAAGTTGATAACGTTTTACTTAGCACTTATAACATTGAGAGAGTCACACTACCATGTTTAAAATATTTAAGCAAACAAAATGTGCCGCAAGTCCTAGCAACATTAAAGTGCGTGTCTATATTTAACAATGCGTGTATATATGTACGATTTAAACAATGCGTGTATTAATGTACGATTTAAACAATGCCTGTATATATGTACGATTTAAACAATGCCTGTATTAAGGTACGATTTAAATAATGTCTGCATTAATGTACGATTACAACATTGCCTGTATTAATGTACGATTTAAACAATGCCTATATATATGTACGATTTAAGCAATGCCTGTATTAATGTACGATTTAAACGTTTTGCTCTTCAAGATAATTGACATTTCGCTTTAGTGATTTGGCTTCTAAGAAAGTAGATACGATCGTTTCAAGAAAGTCAACTTTGGCATTTAGTTATTTGCCTTTCCAGAAAGCCTTGTTTTCTTTTAGAAAATCGTTTTTAACAAAGTTAAAATCGTGTTGTTTCTCTTTCAAGACAGTCTGCATTTATGTTAGGACGACTTTTTCATGTTCTGTCTCTTTCAAGATAGTTTGCACTGATGTTAGGACGACTGTATTTCGAAATGTTGAGACTTTTCTAAAATGACTTGTCGATAGAATCGTGTTTTACGTTTTGTGCTTTTTTGCGTATTTCCATGACAATTGAGGATTACATCTATTAATTTAAAAACAGTTGTTGTTGTTGTTGTTGTTTCTTTGTAAAGGGTGGTCGAGGTGCAGACAAAGTTCTAGCAGTAATTGACACATACACTGACGTCATAGCTCAATCGCTTAAAGAAAAAGAGTCTAAAGAAGTGGTTATCCAACCCAATATAGGTATATATAAAAAATACCAATATGGTTAATTGGCGTATTAGATTCAGAGCTTTGGAATTGTAAACACAATTTTATTAAACTGATAGGATTTAGGAAAAAGAAAATATATTTTAATTAAATCTACAGTTGATGGTATTTCTTTTGTATTTTGTATCTAAAGTTTAAATATTTAATATCATTTCATGCAATTTTATAAAAACGATAAAGAAATTTTACAAAACGAAAATATGAACATGTATTTCTGACTGCATGTCTGTATTATTTCATTTCTATTTGAAGCTTTGGTTGTAGCACGGCTTGATGAGACGTCTGACCTTATATTTCCGGATGATTCATTAAGCTTATCGATAAACTCGCCAAGTAATTTTCGTCTGCCACAGAAAGCATTGGAAGGTAAATAGATCAAAGTGTAGAGCTATGCAAGTTCATAGGTGGCGTTGTTGAATCTAACATTGACACAAACTAAAATACGATATATAAAAAATAAAATGTTAAATAAATTTATTGCTAACAAATTAATATTCCGACAATATGTGGAGTTAATCTGGATTGTTAAATATAGATAATGCGACAGAGGTCATACACACTGTTTTCTTGGTTAAGCGGTTAAAAAATAGTTAAAGTAATTAAATGCAAGATCACCTTTTCTAGTCTATACTAGTCCGTAATATATCCCGAATATATTTATCTCCAATCCAAACGGCAGGAAATATCCATGTCAATTCATAGCTAATGAACGCTTTATAAACTGTGACGTAATTCAAACTTTACTTGAAGCAACTGACCAACCAACTCGCTGAAACGCATTGCTATGTTACGGATTCAATCAGGAGATCGTGTCCGTTCTACAGACTACACTTTATCAGACGACACTCGTCGATGTGAGTAAGTATCGAACAAAAATAATATCATTTGATAATGCATTAACTCTTTCGTAGAAAGGATTACCAGCACATAAATGTATATTATTATTTTATGTCCAAATCAAAGAAATAAATTAATCGTTGATTAAAATATACTCAAATTGTTACAGGTTCCAATGTTGAAATGTATTCTGCCGTGTTCTACAGAAATCTTACAGGACTACTCTCATCAAGAACCGCAAACAGGTAACGCCGTTGTAGACATACATTGAACTGTATACTGGTCATACCTATTACCGCGAGTCTAAAACAACCATGTAACTTATGGCATCAATAATAAACAGTAATAAAGTTACTGAATTGTGCTGAGTAATAAACAGTTGCCGGTACGAAATGTAAACAAATGCCGACGCTAACGGAAGTTGGAGCTTCGCCCATGTCTGGGATATTGTTATTATACGGGCATTCGCGGTAATAGGTATATCGCGGTATTAGGTATACAAGGGATATATGTCCATTAGAGGTAGTCATAGCAGATTAGTAGTAGCATGTTATTCAGATGTTTCTGTGTCATACTAATTCTCAGTCGTGGAGTCTATCTGTAGCACTTGAACGTAGCTTGTATAAACCTAATAAATATAGATGAGTGTGTATGAGCTCTATCGAAAATCTATTTAAACAAAAATCCAACAAGTATTACCGAATGGCAATAGTTTATAGATTTCAAATTAAAAGAAATGTTTTCAGTGACAAATACATAGTACATTTTGACAGAGAACACTTTACACGGCATGTTCACTTGTGACTTTGCCAGCCTCTTTAATGTTCATGAATAGTGTTGAACGCCATTTTCAACACATTTCAGGTTATAAAAATAAGAATGATGATCCGCTGATATCAGCAATTGTTTGCTATGTTGTAATAATGAATTGACGCTTGGTAATTATATAATCCATTACAATATATATTTTTTGTTCAATTGATGTTATATCGTTATCCAAAAACAATTTAACGATTCATAATTGTGTATTGACAGTACTGTATAATGGTTTTCATTTTTCAGCAAACCGGGAGAAAATAGTGAAATTAATTCTGCTGTTCTTTCCCTAAAACTTTCAATGGGTGCAGGAGAGAATCTTGCCGCTCCACTTTCTCTTGTATTTGAACATTTCCAGGTATGATATCCTCGTTTCATTATTCATAAAAGAGAATTACTTGATATAAAGATAAGATAAAAAGTGTTAGTATAGTTCAGCATACTACTTTCCATAATTTCATTTGTAGTCTGTATTTTTGTTACACTTGTATCTGAGGTTCGGTTGTGGTTATCTTCTATAAACAGTTTAGACGATGCTTTTTTATTTTTTTTTGTCCTTATTGATAGAGTGTCATTCGTCATTGTCACATGACGTGATGGATGATATTTTGGTGTATAAAAGATTCATTAATATGACATTTTTGAATTAGGTACAATGTTCATACATTCAAGATAACATTTATCTTAATAACTCGATATGATTTATAATATGTAGCATGATGAATGATGTCCGTCGAATATAATTGTTGAATTTTCTTCAAAACAGGTAGGACACAATACTCATTTCTTTTGTTCGGTTAATGTGGAAACTATTTCATTTATCAAATATTATTGTTATAACCGAAAATGTACCTCTCCATGAAGTAACTTAGAGAAAACAAAACTAAAATTTTAAATTTAAAATCAGCATCAAACCTTTGCTACAGCATGTAGAGATTCCGTTCAGGTCAAAATGTTTAATTATACATAATGACGTCATGTGCCTGATAAACACGCATTGACGGGATAATCCTGTGTTTATCAGGCAGGCAGTTTATCAACAGAAATGAATGCATTGATATGATAAAACGCCTCCATATGTTCTTAATTTTTGAACAGCAGAATATCACCATTGTGGTCACCCTATCTGAGATAAACAAACAAGGTATTATCTCTAATTTCATTACAATGTAGTTTATAATCATTTATTTTAACTGGATTGAGAAAGCCCAAAGCTTATACGAACCGCTCATGGGTCCGTTTCCTGGATAGAACAAGTACTAAGTGTTGTTCTTTGAGAGGCTTCAACTTGAACTGGGAATCGAACCCGTAAACGGCTAACAATGTATCTGCTGTACTACCGCCCCGATCATAATGTACATACACATGTACAATAATCTCGTTTGATGTGCGGTATATATCATTGATCATCATATCGTTTGATGTGCGGTATATATCGTTGATCATCATATCGTTTGATGTGCGGTATATATCCTTGATCATCATATCAATCATTAACCTCTGGCTTAAACGGCTAACAATGTTTCTGCTGTACTACCGCTCCGATCATAATGTACATACACATATACCATAATATCTTTTGATGTGCGGTATATATCCTTGATCATCATATCGTTTGATGTGCGGTATATATCCTTGATCATCATATCGTTTGGTGTGCGGTATATATCCTTGATCATCATATCGTTTGATGTGCGGTATATATCCTTGATCATCATATCAACGATTATTTTTTGTTTTAGGACGAATACATCAATCCTCAATGCAGTTTTTGGAATTATACAAGGTCAGTTCGTAGTATATTTATTACTAGTATGTCACATTATAACCAATAAGAATAAAAAGAACAATAAGACTAACTATTTGTATACAAATTATTGACTACATCGTGAGTTTTTTTGTTTTTTTTCTTCGTTTTTTTTTTTTTATTTGTTTGTTAAAGAAAAGTGTATTTTGAAAACAATATTATTTTATATATTTGCATTTTACAATTGAAACAATTGTTTTATGTGTCATATGTTATTTGTTCGTTTAAGGAATTCATGGGACACAGCTGGTTGCCGTGTTATGTCAACAAATACTTCCATCACTATCTGTGAATGTGACCATCTCACTAACTTTGCAATACTTACGAGTCCATGGATACAGGTAGGCATACTATACCAATCAATGCAACAAATACACGATATTGGTACACTGTCACTAATCATCCATATATGGATAAATTAGAAGTACAATGCAAATAAAGTATTGTTTAACAATCATTAATTTTGTAAAAACAATTAAGCACATTGAATGTGTTCGTTTAATGCACAGTACCATAGTTCGGTTCTTTTAAAATTATGATATATTCCTTAACAGTTCATAGTACCTATAAGACATAGATACGTGTGTATTAAATGGCTTTACTAGTTGTTTCTTAATGTCAAGTCAAGAAAAACAAAATGTATGTCACAGTGTGAACGTAACCTACTAGGAGAGGAATTTATGTAAGCGGTTTGGTTAGCTCAGACGGTAGAGCATTCACCCTGTAAGCGAAGGGTCCCGGGTTCGAGTCACGGACTGGCTGCACATTGTTCTCGTCCTGATACATGTATATTTTCAAAATAATTAAAATGCATTTCGATCTAATAATGATAGTAACATCATTTCCACATTTTCAAGCCGATATTAAAAACATCAAAATAATGTCAATAGAAATATTGAATTTTATCGGTCCTTGTGTGTTTTTGCAGAACAATGTGGATACGACAGTTCTTGACGTTGTATCAATAGTGGGTTGCAGTATTTCTCTGCTTGGTCTGGTGGTGACGGTAGCCGTACATATATTTTTGTGGAGGTAATTATCCGACTAGAGACATGTACATTATACTTCAATTTAGAATATTTACATTTCTACTGCATTCGGTCTAAATGAGTTATAAAGAGTTACTGCATTTCATTTCCCGATAAAAATGAGCTAGTTTACATTTCATATATATATCCCGTTAAGTTGCAAATGCGTGCACTTATTCAGTGTGGGACAACGTCGCTGTTCAAATCTTGGCATTGGTTCTACGGCTTAATGCGTATAGTCCGCCTTTTATTAAAATGACAAAATAACGTATAGATTCATTCAAAACAATTCAATATAAATATAAGTATTAAAAGCACAACTTTGTGTTTGCATTGGGTAATGAAAAACGTATGTATAGTTTAATGTTGCCGAGAATCCCACAACTAGATAAGTAGCTTTGTTTGTTTACAAATTCTCCGCCAATGTAAACAATTTTATAAGCTAACGAACGTCTCCATTATCGTTTATATAAACCTGACATTTCCAGGTACCTGAAGTCAGACCGGGTCGTGCTATTGATCAACCTCTCCCTGGCCCTGGCTTTGTCGTATGTGATATTCTTGGCTGGGGTTGACAGAACTGAAAATAAGGTTAGAATATATATATTATCTCAAATGCGACCCGTATTCCAATATTCGTCCATTTTAATTGCAAACTACGATTGTTTTCAAATCGGAAAACGTGTATTTCATGAGACTACCACATAAAACACAATGACTGTAACTACAAGCGTTGGCAATAAATAAATGTAACTTCTGTTTACTTTAGCTTACAAGTATTTTTATTATATATGTAAAGTTACAATAAAAAATATATGTGATCTACTGTACTTGTTATGTGTATTGAAATCATATAACTACTAACCTAACAATTATATGCTCCTGTTGCTCTGACAAAGTCTTACAGGTCTCACTACACAAATTAATCTTGTTCTTTGTTCTATATGAAATAAGGTCTAGGATTTCCATGGTAAAAATATTCATAAATATGCACAATAACTGGTATATGGTCCATCTTTTATTAATGTGGATGCAGTGACACCCTAAGATTTATTTCATAAAACAGTCCTCAAATGCTCATACATACATGCATCTGGTAAAATCCTATAAAAGCCACTTTTTAACTCCAGTGGTGTCTTTTTGCAGTATACGCTATGCCAGTTTTTGCTCTTCTCATCTGCAGCAAGAAAGCACAACCAGTATGAACCATTTTGAAAATATTTCAAACCAAATTACATAGGCGTAAGAATCATGTTGCTGTGGGTAGGGAAGGGGCGTAACTGTGTAGTGCGACGTGTATTGGTATAAGAGACATATGATTTGGTTATGATGTAGAATAGATTAGAACAATATTCGCAGTTAAATTTAACACCGATGTCTGGAGAGTTGATTCATGAGGTGACACATAAACATAAATCTTCCAAAATGCTGTGGTTAACCACATACGACGTGTATCATTTCAGGATCTCTGTACTGCCGTTGCTGTTTTGCTGCAGTACATTTACCTTGTCGTGTTTTCCCTGATGCTAGTGGAAGGCATTGAAATAGCTGTCACTCTCCTCTATGTTTTCGCGACAAAGTCAAGATTAAAATGGCTCATTCCGTGTGCATGGGGTAAGGAAAATGTTTTAATTGACGTGTTCTTATGCTTTTGGACTTTACGATATTGTTCCAAAACATTAATTAAGTAAGAGATACATCATGCATATACTTACTATGATTTATGAATAAATTTTATTTTATTTCTATTTTAAATGTATATTTTCTTAGAAAAAATATTGATTTGTAGTCCTCCTTTCGTTAAATAACCTTCATGTGTTACTGCATTATCACATGTGCCATAGTTTAACCCTTTATTTTATATAGACGCCTTTGGACACCTCTAGTATAGACGCCCTATGACACCTCTAATATAGACACCTTTGGACACCTCTAATATAGAAGGTTTTGAATTATTGGGGGAATTATGTTTATATTAACTGACAGAGAGGAAAACAGTGCAGGAAGTGTTCAGATTGCTCGTTACTAGCAATCTGAACTCTTCCTGCACTGTTTTCAAATGCCTTCTGTAATATATGCGGACACGCGTATCTATGGAGTAAAGGGTTAAAGTATTGTAGGAGTTCTATGGGTTAGTATACTTGCTTCTTGACCAAAATACCCCAGGTTTAATTCCCCTTGGGGGAATGTCCGAAGTTTACAAAGTCACTCCTACAGTCCTTACTGGAGCTCGTAAAATTCGGCGACAGTCGAGGGTTATCAGTAAAAGTAAATGTGAAGACTGTTCATATTATCATATATTGTTCTGTTTTGTTGTTACTATGTGCTGTATTCTTCCTCAGGAATACCTGCCGTTATCGTTGGAATTTCTCTCGGTGCAACCAAATTAGACGGTTATGGAACAAACGATTTGTAAGTTAAAAAATAACCAAATTATATGTTCAACAGGATCAATGGCGGATTAACTCTTTAAAAAACAACACGCCAAACTCACGCCATAGTTTATTAAAGGTGTTATCCCACCATTTATTTTTTTAAATCTATAGTAAATAATAAAAGTTTGAAGGTTATCGGCACTACCAAAATATGATGAGAAAAGTAGGATTCATGTGTCATTTAAGAGATTTTTTTCTGCTCAGTGTGTACACTGTTGACTAAGTCATAGTAGACTTCCGAAATCATGTATTCATACCCCAATTTCCAAGCATCATTTGTTTTCTAAATTCACAACTCAAACATGACATTGCTTTTTAAATGTTCAAAATACATCCTGTAGAATTGTAAATCTTAAGTCTACATAAAAGGTACAGTCTAATAAGAAATGATATTCGTTTGCTACTGTCGCTGTAATGAATTATAGATTATGGTGATGTTAGTGTTAAGTTTATGCGACTTTATTAACTGAGTAGTTCGTTCAAAATATATATGAATAATTACATGCCACACAACTTATGTAAGTGTGTGTATTTACAGTTGTTGGCTCTCTGTAGAAGATGGTCTTATCTGGTCCTTTGTGGGACCAGCCATGCTGATAATACTGGTAAGTTTGTTATCAAAGAATATTGTAACGACGAGTGACAATTTATTTTATTACAACTATTTTCATAAATCCGCTTCGTGCATTCAAAACAACTGATAACTCTTTTAAACTTGAATAAATCGTGATTTAAATTTAAATTTTTTTTTACTGTAATTCTTCTATGCAAATTAGCTTCTTCGCTGAAAGAAATTATCGAAAATTGTCCGATTTAATTTTACATGCTCGGCTAATACCACCGGCCTTCAGGAGCCTCAACGGTCGCTAGATATTTGCAAAGATATACATGCATAAATGGACATTTGTTTAACATTTGGTTGGAAACTAAGTTTTTTTACATTAAAAGCTGTTCATGGAGCACTAAAGAAAAAAGGGTAATGAGCAAATAAAATCTTGTTATGGTATTTGAACTCGGACCGGGCGACAATACGCAGACATAAAATATGTGGTATAAATCAAAGTCGATTATTCAATAAAGCTTATCCTGATTTAATCGTTGATGTCTGCAAATTTCCTGAAGTATATCAGGACGACAGTTTAATCAGTCTATTTCTCGTTTCAGGTCAATTCTGTTCTGCTGGTTTTGATCATGAAGACGATGTATGGGACGAAAACATTTCAGCAAAAAACAAAAATGGAAAAGACAAAGTAATATGTAACATATAAACATTTAGTATCGAATTTTACTTACCCCAGTAATGACAATAACTGAGCGGACTATAACTCCTTCCGCTACTTGGCGAGGCAAAACGATACATAACATTACATGCTCAAATTATTAAGGATGTATACTATTATACTCAAGACTCATGATCGATCGATTGCTTGATTGATTGATTGATTGATTGATTGATTGATTGATTGATTGATTATTTAGATTCATTTTATGCCACCGAGGGCTTACAGGCGATCAGTTAACCCAACCACTGTTTTATGGGATCCTGAAATGTTTCCCAATACGGTAGCTCACCCAATCTCCGCAAGTTACTCATAATTTTCCCACTTGAATCAGCGGCTAGAAATGAATGATAATGAGACACAACGACCCCTGGATTGATAGTGAGATGCTCTACCAACTGAGCTAATCGGGCCCGGCCAAGACTCATGAACAGTCATTTTAAATGTCTCAATAATTAACACTCGTGATATATGTTCATTTTATGAAGAGAAAAAAAAAACGTGTTTTAATCCAGTCTTAAAAATACTTTGTTATGCGACTTATATTTAATTTACAAGACAATTACAGTCCTCTGTCTTGCATTTAAGACATATTTCAATTAGCGGTAGTGTACACTGTGTGGTTGTATTGTTAAGAAATAAAGTTTTATGGTTTAACTTTCATGAGATATTTACTGCCTTGTGTCACGTGAAAAGTAAGTTAACCCTAAATGGATACACGTAAACTTTGCTTGTCACGTGTAAATTCATATAACATACACCAACAAGGAATGTAGAATTATTGTATTTACATTCCTATTGTTCTTGATTAGCATTACCATGCGCCGGGACGGATGTCCAAGGAGAGCTATTGCAATGACCCCGGCGTCGTCGTCGTCGTTGTCTGTACACCCAGGTTAAACTTTTGCGTTTAGTTGCGTTTAAGTTTTACATATCTATGCAACCACTCATTGGATATGAATGAACCTTTGCATGTGTGTTCACCATCATCAATTGAACACAGAGACAAGAGTTATAACTCTGGATTGCATTTTGGCAGAGTTAAGGCCTTTTTTGGACTTAATTTTTCAGGTTAAAGGTTTTTTTATCTGGGAAGATATCTATGCAACCACTCATTGCATATGAATGAAACTTCACATGTGTGTTCACCATCATCGATGGACCACACAGAGACAAGAACCTTAACTCGGGGTTGCATTTTGGCAAAGTTATTGCCCTTTTGGACTTAATTTTTCGTTTGTAGACACTCAGGTTAAACTTTTGCGTTTAGTTGAGTTTAAGTTTTGGTGTTTGCCTCCAATCTCAATATTTGCATGGGTGGCAAGTTTATTCCATCGGCGAGCTTTGTCTTGTGACAACTCTTGATCCATTTTATGGCAGTAAGTAATGTGTTGCGTCATTTTTTATAACTTCATGACATAAAAAGGGTTTAAATGTCTGCGTTTTGTTGCAACACAACCAATCGCAAATCTAGGTTTATAGATTTATTCTATTCAAATTATGTACGAAGCTAAATAAACGTTTATGGGCATGCGAACAAGAGAAAATGATCGTCAAATGCTATATCTGATGTTTAATGCAGCCACATTTGTTTACGTCTTGTCACATTTCTTAATTTGTCACCATAACAGATCAGCAGTCCGGAGTTTATTTGTCCTACTGCCATTGATGGGATGTACATGGGTACTTGGTGTATTCTACGTGAACGAAGACATGGCCTGGATACAGTATGTGTTTGCTGTCTGTAATGGCCTTCAGGTGCGTATTGCATCACCTTTTTAACCTCATGATGTAGTTTCAGTCTATTCCTTTAAAACTGGATGAATGTTGAAAAAGACGTTAAACGGCATTATTTATTGTCCTTTCTACAATAGAACTAAATGTACGGGTACTAGTATAATACAGTACTAAAACTGACTCTATTTATATCAACATTTGCAATATAACACAACGTCACATTATTTAGAGATTTATAGCAAACATATTTAACCTTGAACAAACCCAAGTTTGAAGGCTAAACATTATAACTATCATTCTCCTTTAGGCATAAATGTGATATTTATTTTTTTATACCGAAGCCATATTATGTAAATGAATATTTTCTTTACATGTGGTAATAAAATAAGAAATATCACTCTGCTGCTTGTAACAGTAATATCAAAAAGGATTGGAAAAGAACCGCGAGTTATATTGAAAAAAATGTGCACACCTTCTGCGTGTATGATAGTATATAAAGCTATCTCTCTGTTAGTAGTGAAGGAAAGTTAACATAACTGTCTATTACAATTTACCATAAGCGATTTAAATGAGACAAAATATAATACAATGGAGATATTGCTCATCCTATTGTTACAGTTCAAGGTCTCACTTAAGATTATTGCGCCCAAGAAATTAGAGATGTGTAAATCGGTTAGAGTTATTTTTGTTGAAAATGTATAAATTGTCATATGTCTTTGTACATATAAAATCATTACAACATTTTATGAGTTATGCCAAGTTATAATGACATTGGGTACTGATTGATGAAGCTATAACAGTTTAAAAATGCGTGATATAAAAAAGAACCGTCATCAAACCATAAAAATGTGAAAATCTGGTCAACTCCATGTTTTTCCTGCTTATTTTGCACTAGTCTGTATCTACGATAATAAATATCTTGTTATTTTGTTTTTGTTTCAGGGATTTGTGATTTTCGTGTTTTACTGTGCCTTTAATAGACAGGTAAGTTCACATTTATAATCAACGTTACAGCGGCCTGTATTCAACAATTATAAACATCAATTTAATGTTAATATGAATTGTATAGGATGCCATGCTAGTGATATTAAATGACCATCGGGGTAATGACATGATATACCAGTTCATGCAAAAACATTAAAGAAAGATTTTTTTTTTAATATTAGCACTCGTAGCATATTATTACATCGATCACGAGAACATAGCTTCGATGATGTCCACAGATAAAATATAGACCTGATAGATGTTAAGCTATGTTTTTGAATATACTAAATTTGATATTAAGAAAACTCTAAGATACCAGCATATTAGGGGAGGGCATATTTATTGAAGCAGATTTACACAAGTTGTTTAAGCTCAATTCTGTGTAGAATGTATAAATCTGTATTTTAAACGACACATTGCATGTATCTATATGAATAGGGAAATGTTTATATTAATGTATTTGTTGGTCATATACTATAGATAAAGGTGTGTTATATATTGACTTGTACTGTATGGTCATATCACAAAAGGGCATATGTGATGTCATACTGGAGTATCATGAAGATGACACATAGTGTGATGCGACACTCGGTATTGGCACTTGGACGACTATACCTAGAACTAACCAGTACCTGAATATGTTATTATTATAAAATGAATAAACAACCTGTTTATGCATGAATAAACGTTCCCGTGAGTGATCATGGCCTTCTATGGATTTGTCGCGTACACGTTTATATACTATGTTTTATATGCAAATTTACTAATCAGTAATTTTGATATGCATAAAGGCTGCTCCGTTGATGGAAATTGTCGTAAAATTTCCGATGCTATTCGCGCATACACCTGACGCAATGGTACATACTCGACAAATTCCGTCATCCTTGGGCATTAGGCCTCGTTGATGGAATAACATTTTGAAGATAACAAAGTATGGTTGTTAGATATGTGCAAAGAAGTCAAATTTGTGTTTTGTTGAAACCTTTTTTAACAACAGAAGCCGCTCATGGAGTACTGTAGGGAAACTTGCGTTTCTAATGAAATGAACAAAAAAAGTGCATTTTAACCGTTGATACCCGAACATTCCTGACCGTTTACAGATGCAGCAGAGACAAGACGGTCTAAAGCTTTGACTTAATATTCCACTTGTAAGGTCTGATTAAAATAGCGTCGATGGCAACGAGTTTAAATACACGTTTTTTACGTTATACAACGGAATTTAACACCTATTATGGTCCAGATAGTCACAATGTATGCTAAATATTACAATTATACCAGTTGTTAGCGTGAAAACACTGGTTATACCGCTTTAATTGCTGAACGTCAAACTCAAATAAATCATAGTCTGAAAATAGTTTATGATGTTCATAATTATTTCTGGTCATTGATCAGGTATTTCTTTTATTACACAACTAATGTATTGATATAGGTCCGTGCAGCGCTTGTAAGACGAAATAAGAAATACAGCATGTCAAATACATGGTTATCTTCAGCAACGAATTCCAATGATAAAACGGTAAGTTGTCTTATTCACGGATTTATCTGACGTAATCATACATAGTAACGTATACGTGTAAATATTATTCAACTTAATTTTCTACTCATTCAGTTTTCCGCGATTGTTAAATTGTGTTTACATCTATTTCATTAAAGCACGGTCTATGTCTGATTCCTATTAATTCAATTCTTCCATTAACAGAGGCAAGCAAGCTAAAGGCGATCTAAATATTGCGGAATACAACATGTAACAGAATCAAATCGTCACGTGCCCGAACATTTCATTTGCAGGTCATTCAATGAAAGAAATGCATTGGACTGGTTGACTTCATTTGCATGCTAGAACTCAGATTGACGTCATTTCCGGTTGTTGTTGGTAGAAAATTAGGCTACCACAAAACACATTCGTATTTATTAAGTTAAATTTCAAAAAGCCACGTTAAACGCTCACTTGCTCCATGTGGTCATTACTTTTTTATGGTTCTGCTTCATAAACCCAATACAACTACGGCGTTAAACCCAAGTTTCGTATTCACTTTCTGTATGATCATTTGTATCATGCATTCTTTTTAACAGAACTATTGTTATAATATTAACTGTCTTACAAAAATATGTGATTTTAGGACAAGGTAATCATATCAAATTTATATATTTTCGCTTTGCCAACTAAGAGACTTGTGACCCAGGTCATTTCTAAAAAAAATCACAAACAGTTTTAGTTGTTAACTAATTTAAGTTTAAGAAAAAATATCCGTGTACTTTTAAAACTAAAACAAACGCTGTACACAAAAGTTACAAACGTTTGAAGTATGGAACTGATACAATTCCATAACTGATATCGAACATATTTCACGGAAACTTTTATGTGTTCAAGAATGTGTAGTATTTATATCGGAAATTAAAACAAAAGAATCTCATTAATGTGGAATATTGTCATATAAAACGGAAGTGAATCATATAAATATTGCCTAGTATTAGAAAAAATAACTTTATTTCAAATTAATATGAAATTAAACGTAAATGTATATACCAATTGCATGTAAAAGCAAGATTAGTAGTTAAACATATTTAAGATGTGAAAATGCAATACAAAGATATAAAGTAGGGTAAACCACTTAGGAAAACACGTATAATGGTAAACATATAAAATGCACATTCCTCGAATATGGAGAGTAAGATATCTGAGGAGATTGGGGATCTTTATTTTGATTGAAGTCAGAGGTTGTATGACTTGCAAAACCATGCTTTTAATTTATATAGCAAAGGGAATTTCCAGGTTGGCTTATTTATATTAAAACTAAAGAAATTGGTTAATCAAGTTGTACCTTATTACACAATAATAATATTTGCATTTCAGAGCTAACTTTTTTTTGGGGCATATATTCTTTATAAATAATAAAGTTATTAGCTGAAAGCCAAGAAGGTGATACAAATTTTATTTTTTTAAAAAAATAAGTCCACGAAAACGTTTACTTTGAAGGATGAACTTTACACATATTAGGTGTTAAGTGGCTTAAGTTTTGGGGAACTACTGCATATCTAATATCGGTAAGTTAAATTGCAAAGTAAATCATTTTTTTTAAATTTATTATTTTATACCATTATAGTATTATGATTATTATTGTAAAAGGTTAGAGATACACACCATAATAATTTGGTAGTAAGCTTTATAACTAATTATGCATATTTTTGTTATTGACCACACGTTATCAACACTGAATCAGAGAACACAGGTCTGCATTATTTTGTACATTTTGATAGTAAAGATGTACGTAAACACATATTTGATTCCTCAAATCAAGCGTGGTCTAAATATTAGGGTGATTATATATTGAACTATTGTCACATTAATAAAGTACTTACTTACTTACTTACTTACTTACTTACTGAATTAATGAATGAATTAATGAATTAATTAATTAATTAATAATTAATGTTATTCATTTTTCAGTCTCGGATTCCGAAGACGTCATCAACAACACTTAGTTAGTCATTAAAAACAGCGTCGGAAATAAATGCATTGAAATGTGAAATGAGAAACAAAATTCCACAAGAGAAGATATACTGGTATTCCAGTAATCAAAACATTGATATCCAAAATTTGACGTCAAAAAATCTGTTACAATCCCACTGATTTGCGTGACGTTAAAGAGAGTGGGAGAGGAAGCACTACGGCATTATATAATAAATAAGTATGCAATTCTGTAAAAGCGCGATCCTTCAGGGATGCGGTAACAATGCCATCACATAATACACCACTTTGACACATACTGGTTTATAAACACGTTATATCATGTATATTATCGCCATTAACATTAGTATGAAAAGCGATGATAAACAGGTACTAAATACATCGAACCACATTGACAAGTTAGTCCTAATGTAACCACGGCAGCTCGTCAGATAACACCTGCACTATTTAAGATATTCGTGCATAAAGTTTTGCATTTCAAATGTAAATTCGTGTTAATAATCAGTGTTACATTTGCACTCAAAAGTAAATGTCAAGGTGTTAGATGAATGAAACCCGTAGAATTTTACAACATAATAAAACAATAAACTTTATAAACTTTATAAAATGTTTATGACGTATGACGTATGAACTTTTTTGTAACAGCTGGTCGTAGTGTAATAAAGTGTTTGCTACTCACGTCAGAGGTAACGGGTTCGATCCAAAGCTCGTACCGATGCCTCCCATTAAACAACACTCAGTACTGGTTCTACCAAGGACACGGACTCGAGAGCAGTTCATATAATCTCTGAGCTTTCATTGCAACCGAGTCAAAAAAAATTGATATTTACTAACAAGTGAAGTTTACATGTGTTATATGCAAGTTCAAAACTTTCCTGAAATATAATTAATTCCCTGTATGTAGTCATGTCTTTTAAAACATATCTATTTATACAGTACACGTTAATTTAATGATTAAACTCCTTTGGTGTCATGGGACAAAGGTAGGGAATGAAAGTATTAATTGTGTGCATAATTAATAATAGTTGCACCAGTAAAAATTGTAGTCATATGTAAACGATTTCGATTCAAGCATTGTATGTTGCTTTTTTAAGTATTCAAAACGCCGTCTATCAATATTTGTTTTAGTCTTTACCTGCGTGTGTGCATTTATATTTTCATTATTCATAACTATATTCACCTTTGAAACATGACTTATTTATCTTTTATAAGTTGGCAGTGCTGTTGTTATCTTTGAAGCATGTGTGGATTTATCTTTATAATAGTATAGATTACCGGTATTGTCCTACACACCAAATATAATTATGAACTTCGATTCTGAACATGTAGAGAAAAATACGGTATAATAGTTATGTATTGTTTGTCATGTTGATGCCATCGAGTTAACGATCGGTTTACCTGACCATTCTTTCATGGGATTTTATAATGTAAGGCAGTACTCGAGTACGCCAATCTCCGCAAGTACCTGATAACTTTCCCACTTAAATCAGCGCAGAAAGATGAATGACAATAAGTCACAATGTCGTATATCAATCATAACGAGGACTGGCCGTCCAGGGATTCGAACTCACGACCTCTGGACTGATAACCGTACAACCGACTGAGCTTATCGGGCCCGGTTAATAGTAATGTGTGAAATAATGTAAAAATATAAAAACATACATGCACTTTTGAAAGTATATGATAGTGTTTGCATGTTTATAGTTCTTTAACGTATATATATATTTTACAAATAGGGACTGTTTAACTGATGCGAAATGTACCAAGAAAATAATGCTGATTGAGGCAACCAAAAATGAATATTGACCTAGTGCATGTCACATCATATTCATTAGCTGACAATTACATACTAGTTATTTTTTTCAGAAACTTGTTTTGTCCAGGAACCATGTAACGTTATGCTCGTGCAATGCTCTACTAGTTAATTGTAATATTCAGCATGAGGTTTTGCATGGCATGTATAGCGAATTAATAATGTACAACATGATGTTTGCATGACATGTAAAATGAGTATCTGCTGTTCAAAATGATGTGTGAAAGGTATGTATAGTGAATATCTGATACTCAACATTATGTTAACGTTGTATATATAGTAAATACCTGCTATTCTATATCATGTTTGCATGTTATGAATAGTGAATACCTGGTATTCAACATGATGTATGCATGGCATGTATAGTGATAGTGAATGCCAGATAGAGCGTGTGGTCAAGTTGGAAAGCATCGAGCCCATGATCGGAGCGTCGTGGGTTCGATCCTCCGCCACGGCTATGTATGGTTGAGAAAGACACTATTCCGCATATACTATAATACTGGTTCTAATCAATAAGACTTCGAGCGTGATTTGCCTTAGTTGTAAGAAATTGTTTCACAATCGAAGTAAAATAAATAAGTTTAAATTAAACCCGATGTTCAAAATATTTGTCTGACATATATAGTGAATACATGTGCCTTATGTTAAACATGACGTTTGCATGACAAGTAAAGTAAATTCCTGAACTTTATCATGATGTGTGCATGGCATGTATAGTGAATACCTGAACTTCAACGCTCAGCCACAGGAAGTCCCTTCTCTATTGTAATGTATTTTCTACTATATCGAGTGCAGAGCGCAAAACTAGTGCACATACCTTCTTGGTGTTAATTGGCACGGGGTGTAAAGTATGTCACAGCGTAAAGTGATTTGTTCACTGTAATGCGACGGATTAATTAAATATTTAGCACTAGATTCTTGCATATTTGTTGCAGTGCACAACAGGATAAATTCTACCACAAAAATATTAGAAATAAATACTTTGTTACAGTAATCAGTAAAAAATATTTATACAACAAACATAATAACAAAAAAAGATAAAAAGAGTTAAGTAAATGGTTCTTTTATATAGTAGTTTAGTCATGTCGGAGATGCTGTAGATTAGTTCTAATAGGCAACTGATTAGTTCTCAACTCCCGGATTTCTTTTTATAAATCTCCTGTCAATATTGTGTAAACAATATATGACCAGAACTGTGCGCTAATCTTATGAATTAATGTGAACAAAGCACTCACGATGTCACATACTATACACCCAGTGATTAGGCTAGACTAGTTCTACATCCATCGATATTAAGTAAAACCATGACATACTTTATACATTATCAGCATTATTTACTATTATCATTTTTCTTAAATAAAAACATTGTTTTAATTCATTTTTTGAACTTAAGCACAGTATATTGACTCTGAGCTTTCGTTGTAATGAGCCTTATATTTGAACTCTGAAATACTTAATTCAACTTGGAGATTGAAATATTATTTAAATATGATTAACAAGTCTCCTAACTCCTCACTTGTTCCTTTGTAGTTATCTCTGTCAAGTATTGACATATTTTAATAAAAATTGAACACATTATTAAATGATCATTTCATTTTAATAGAACATAACAACGATAACTGTCGGGCGTATTTTCATTGAGCCATACATGTTACAATAAGGTAAAACTCAAAACAAAAGTCATACAAATGAATCTATACTGGTAGATGCCACACGGTACCGTTATGACTATAATACAACTGGAACACATGGAATTTATGTAATACATAATGTAAAATCCAGGAGACCTTTTCACTAACGTTCGTGTGTTAACGAACTTCTTGGCGTAAAAGTTTAAATAACGAAATAAAAGTCATTTAGTATTGCACTTACATTTAACAAACTTTCGCTAGCCTTGTAAAAAGTATTCTTTTTAAAATTTGTAAAATTACTGTGCAAATAAAACATTTCTAGGTGTCACAATTTGTTCGTTTGACAATTTTAAGACCAATAATAATTAGTGAAACGGGCCCTTGTGGAATAATCTTCCATTATAGTAAGTCGGACTATTCATTACAAATGTTTTACAAACTGAATCATATTTATTTATCAAATATTCAAATAAAAATACTCAAAATTTCCTTAGCGTAAGTACTGTTATTGGAATATTTTTCAAATTGGTTCACAGGGACAAATGTGCTGAGATGTAATATTAAGGTAAAAGGATACATTGAATATATACGAAACAACCGCGCGCAGGAAACCAAATAAAGTGCGGGTTACGTTTAAATAACGTTTCGGAGAACTCTTCTTTGTGGATTTGTTGAATATTGAACTTTGAATTAATAAATTTGTTTCAGTCGGGTATTTTAGGACATTTTTTTAAAAAAAAAAAGATAATTATGATGCAATTCTATAAAAAGAACAGTTATAGGATTTTAAAAAGAATTTTGTTGCCGGACGGCGAAATGTTGTTATCCACTTTATTTTGGCCCGTTCTAATGTCAAAAACAACAATAGATATTATTTAGTTTCAGTATTTACCTCACGGTGGAGCCCCTCATTTATGTTCATGGATGCGTATATTTAAAGAATGCTCCATAATTCTTTCTTCTTTCTTTATGAATGCCCCATAATTCTTTCTTCTTTCTTCCTTTAGGAATATGTTTTATTGCCATCTTGAATGTTTCATGTAAAGAATTTGTCTATGCAAAGGGCCGATTCAATGTTGTATATTTTGTGACCCTCCCCTTTTGCGCATTTCATGTATACATAAAAGCAATAATGAATGTTTAAAGTGAAACAACAACAACCTTTTGGAACTATTCGATCACTCCCGATTCAATGTGTGTTCGATTTTACCAAGAATTTGTTTTACTTGAAACAGTCGTGAATAAAATAATATGATTTTCATTGTAAATATAAGAATTCCACATAGATTTTTACAAGTATTTTTTCCATAGCCACATAAAATGCACAATAACTGATAGGTTTTCCAGCTTGATTTTTAAAGAGGTCGTAGTGACACTCTAAGAATTTAAAAAAAAAGTCCTCAAATACTCATAAAACATGCATTCGTTGAAATCCTATAAAAGTCACGTTTTAACACCAGTGATGTCTTATTGCAGTATATGCTTTGCCAACGTTTGCTCTACTAATCTGCAGCAAGAAATCACAACCACTATGTATCATTCTGAAAATAGTCCAGAACCAAATAACCGATTTTTTAAGCGTAAGAATCATGGGTTCCATCTTCCGTCAACTTGAAAGCTATATGTGTGCTGCATTTCAAAAATGTTTTCCTCATGTGGTTAAACTGGTTCTACCCAGGAAGGAATTTGAGCGTCATTTGTCTAGTTAGTAACAACTTGTTTTATAATCGATATAAAATAATTATGTAGTTTAAAACAAACACAACTTTTCTAGAAAGGAACAAGTGTTGCTGCAAAATAAAGACACTGGTAACTCCACGTTACATACATAATATTGTGGACACATATCTAAAGGCCAAGTAGTTTTTAATGTTGATATTGTTATCATATTGCTGACTGACAGACTCTTTTTTCCAGAGATGCCTGTACGGCACCGTTTTTACTTAGTGACCGCGTCGCCGAAACATTCCGGTTTAGGAAACGAGTACTCAAATAATTGCGAAATGTTCTGCAAAGAAAGAAAACAGTTATTGATTAAACGCTTAATGTTGTACATTTATATAATTATATTGTATTTATAAGAACCGTCATATTTTATGTTTAACAGCAGCTTTATATGTAAGCTCTATGGACCACTAGCTTGCTATGTCAATTGCGAACGACATAAAGTATTTCTCTGCAGTCATACAAATTGAGAGGACTGTTCTATAAATGACTAGGTTTATCTTACTGCTATTTTTTTAATCTGTTTAGCCTGAGAATGCAAGAAAGTGAAACCATGAATACATTCAGTATGTATTTGCAAATACCAAATTATATATATTGACACTTATTTTGAAACATAGTTATATTGTAAAACTATTGAGGCATATAAAATATGAGGAAACCCCATTTTTATATATATGCGATATATAAAGTTTTATTAATATGAAATATCGTTAAACTTTTATTTTGTCTTTTTGGGGATATATACGATTCTTTGCCACAAGTCATGGCGAAAGTTTCAGGTTCCAGTTCATTTAAATTTAAATTACATTTTACATTTTTACAATGACTCTGTCTCGGTCAATAGTTGGGTTAATAGGCATTTTCCTTGCATAAATTTGTTTAACCATTAATCACTAAAAAAGTAGATAGTTGTATACTGTTGCATACAAAAATGACAGGAAATAAGCAACCTTAAAGTTTAAAAAGAAAACATATGAAACGTTACCATGGTTATGCAAATTCAATTTGTGCTCATTATACCGGAAATAATTTAAAAAAGCTTTAAACTGTAGTCGAAATAATTACAGAGCAGACTATAAGAAAGTTTCAACAATTGAATGGCATGGTTCCTTTATCATATATATTAGCTCATCAAATTATATGTTGGGCTTCTCTAGTATACTTTATGTAATGTGTTATACTCAATTAAGTTAAAAATATTCACCATCCACGATATACAAGCCGGACTAGGATACCTCAAAGTAGCCTGAATCTCAATTCAACGGTTGTAGGTTCAAATCCCCTCAAGGCCAAAGTCTTTGTAATGATTGTCCATGAACATTGACTTATGACAATGGATATATGTGGGAAAGTAGCCAGTGACATGAAGATACGATCCTCAAGGTCTCTGTAATGATTGTCCATGAACATTGACCTATGGCAATGAATATATGTGGGAAAGTAGCTAGTGAAATGAAGATACGATCTGCATAATATTGGTTAATCGCCTATCGGATCCAAGGAACGATGCACTGACCGCCACCATTATGTTTTAGCGAATGAAAACATACAAAAAAAAAGCTATATACAAATATTTTACAAATAAAATTGTGAAATCTTACCTGTTGCATGTCATATAGATGCAAAAGTTACAACATGAATGCACGTGTGCCAACAGGGTAATGAACATGTATATCTCTGGACTTGCCGTGTCTGCGAAATCCAATACATTGATTAAGCTAAATGGCGTCCAGCAAACGATGAACATGATGAAAGAAACAAGCAATGTACGTGAAGACCTCAGCGACTCTGATCGCGCTTTCCGATTTCTGAAATCATTTTGAAAACAAATGAAAAATCTGATAAAACTCTGATAAATCAATTTGCAAAAATAAGAACATATATGCCTAAAATGAGAGGTAGCATGCATTCAACGAAAAAAGCCATCAAATCAGCATGGACATAAATATGATACTAATTATAATAAATATAATAATTATACTACAATATGATAGTGATAATAATTATAATATTAAGAACAATTCAAAAGTCATTGTCTTGGATAAACCAATAGCAAAATACCAATTAGGAGCTAAAACTTGCCAAATGGATGTTCCCAATCTTGCAACCATCCCCTACTGTTCCCCGACCTAACTATCTGTTAAAACATATGGTACACAAAACAAATGTGAAATACCAGATTGCGTATTCCGCTTCTTGTATTTTGAAATGGCTATATGGTATAAGTAAATATGTCAATTAAAGTATGACTTTCAAGATTTATATGTGGCTATATTATAATTTAATGCACCATCGACAAACTAAAAGGCCTAAACAATTAGATAATTCAAAAATAATAAATTGTAACAAGCATCAATTACTAATCAAAGAAAATGCAGACTAATTGTTTATTAGATAAAGGTATCTCATTTTAACGCAATATACATTAGAAATGTCCAATCCCAAAAATAAAACATTACTTTCTAATTGTTTATTACCTTAAAGGATGGTCACTCGTTAGTTTATAAACATTTGTCTTACATCTGGCAATTTTTCTGAATATCAGAACAAAGCTGACTACAAGTGGAACAAATGGACCAAGAAGCGACACGGTGATGAACATCGTGTAGGAAAAGCTCTCTGAACGGCTCCAGCTACATTTGTTGTTCTTGCGATCAAAGTTGTGGTCGCCCCATCCCCAAATATTGGCCAAATCGACAACTAGAGCAAATATCCAACACGCAATGCAGGCGATGACGCAGCGGCGAGCCTTGTAAATGATGTACTATATCAATCATCACGGAGACGTTGCCGGGCATTTATAATGTTATAGAATTTATTGTTGATATTGGGCTACGAATATTTCATTTAGTTGAATACAACTCTACATGAATGGGAATGGGAAAATGTGTACTTCTTATAGGGGAAGTGTTACGAGTATTTTCTTAGAAATGAAAGTCGCAATGTTTCTATTTATATCTCGTGTCCTGTAAGCCAGAGACAATGGTCACAAACTATTTATATATTACCTTATTAAGTTAAGGTATATAACGCGTGTGGATAAGGTACGTTATGGAATACTGTGTCAAAAACATAAACAACTAAGATAACCGTACAGGCAATTCCTAACATGTCACAATACGTAACAGATGCTATCTGAAACTGGTCTGACTGTTGTTTGTTTTCATGTGGGTGGACAGTTTATAGATCACATTGCTTATTAAAAATTTCGTGAGCGGATAAGATCGTTTTGTCCCAGCTAATGCAATATTTACGGTGATATCAACAGAACAGAACAGAACAAAACAAAACAGAACATATATTTTATTAAACTTGAGCAATACAACTCATCGTCATACATATATACAAAATCAATGCATACGTTGAAATAAGGTGGTATGTGAATTTTGTTTCATTTAGTTGATATTTTTATGAGAGTGTTATCTTGGTATTTAGAAATATTTATTTAAAGCATAAGCTCAATACAAATTCGAATTACCATACCACGTTTTCTCCATTAAACTGTTAAACGAGTATCTCTTAGTTTGAAACCTTTAATACAATCAGTTGCAAGTTTGTTTAAAATTGATTTTTTTGTCAATATTAAGGTTAATAAATTTAAACATGCTTGGATGAGTTATGATTATATTTATATATATAATTTTTTCAGATCATTAAAAAAACGGCAAATAAGTATGAAATGGTATTTGTCTTACACGTCATTTAAGTAACAACATATATATTTTCTTTGATCAGTTGCAATTCTTTTATGTCGTCCTATAGCTAGTTTATGTAATATCGACTGATTCAGGAACATCCAAACGTTTGCATATCCTGCGTTATGTAAAATCGATCGGACTTTAAAGGCCCAATTTTAAGAATTGAGAGTTTCGTCGATTTTTCTTCTTTGACTATGTACTGTTAACCGTAGAATACAATTATCTTGCTTAACCCCATCTAATTTAATGATGTATTTAACAATTCTCGGAAATCTTCCTATATATAGTTGAAATCGACCTAATTTGGAATATAGAGATAAAGCATTTGTAGATTATTTTACATTAAGGACCAATATGTAAAACTTTCTATGATCACGTTCAATGTTGTCTGCTTTTGCGAAACCCCATACTTCACAACTATAATTTAAAACTGATAAAACATATGCATCAAATTGATTAAACATGTTACTTTTTTTATATTAAAAAGCAAACACATAGCTCTAAGTGCTTTACATGATAGCACATTTTTTGCATGAACAATAGACCCAACACTTGACATTCCTAAGTAGTTAAAAGTACTAACAATTTCTATCTCTTTTCCATCGTACAACCACTTATTATCAGCACTTAATACCCAACTTTTACGGAACACTACCATTTTTGTTTTGTTTACATTAACCTTTAAGTTCCTTGTTTTACAATAGGAATATAAATTATTTATAGATTCCTGGAGTCCTTCTCTTGTCTCCGACATAATTACGGCATCATCCGCAAACAACAACAGAAAGATTGATAACTGTTCAACAGAAATACCAACATTAATATTCTGTTGGAGGTGCATTTCAATATCATTCAGAAAAATAAAAAATAAAACCGGAGAAGTGATATCCCATTGAAATAATCCAATGTTACACTCGAATACATCTGATAGACTGTTCAGGTGTTTTACACACACTTTGATCTTGTTACGCATAAACCGAAGGTTAAATATTAGCTGCACCTTCACACTGTTTACAATATTTCTACAATCGCTAAGAGCGCGACGATAGTGCAGTGTTGGCCGCTCACTCGTTAGGTCTCAGATTCAATCCTCAGCTTGATCCGATGACATCTCAAAACTACACAATTGGTTCTAACCTGGAAACGAACTCCAGAGCGGTTTATATAAGATATGTACTTACTCTTCAATCGACTTTATTACATTAGTATAAACGAATGAAACGTGTAGATTTTATTTAGTAAGCAAATGTGGGGCTGATTAATGACAATTAAGTTAAAACAAAAAAATCGTTACGTGTGTTTCGCATCAGATTATCTATTCCAATTATTTAAACATTATATAATCGTACCGTATTTGCCCTCGACCACAATGAATTCGATAAATCCGAGTCATTCTGTTATTTTCTTTTCTTTATTGCGTTCTGTGGTCACACGAGATATTTAGTAGATATAGGTAAAAGTGTTCATTAAGTAAAAAATTACCAATTAACAAATATTGCATTTTTTTTATTTTTCAAAATTCCAATGAGCTATAAAGCCCGTGAAGATACAAATATATATATACATGGTGACAGTGAAGAACAGAATAATATTGAACGAAATTCTAATACAGAACACACATATATGAGAGATGTTCATCACGACATCCATACACAAGTCTAAGTTTTGAGTATTAATAAACATTCAAGATATTTTTTTTTATTTGTGAAGGTGCTGTTAAGCTTCAATTATACAGATATTATGACATTTAAATGATAATATATATGTGTATAGAAATACAATTTGAAACAATACATATTTTATCCAATATACTAGTACTGTATTAATCACTCTTTTTTAATTATTATTATCAATTTATTGCTTCCAATAAAAAATAAAGCATTTGTTCTAGAATGAACAGCGTGTGTCGTTTCATTAAAATTTATACATATTCAAATAACAATACATTAGTTTTCAATATAATGAACGATAAATGACATTAAACGAAAATCACAGATATTCACATTTTCACCTGAAACACATTTGTTCGGTTCATTATATTAATATAGAATATATTATATATTATTTACATGAATTATATGTACACATGTTGAAACTTTGGACAGGAACACTAGACTCTCCTTAAACTTGAAATCAAAGAAGAGAAACTACTGTCAAATGGGCAGTTTTATAACCTAATCTAAATAATTAACATTTCAAAGTAACTCAGATTAACCTTAGTATTGCTATATACAGTGTAAATTCTTTGGTAATGTAGTTGCAAAATGAATTAAAATATTTTCAACATATAATTGAATATTTTATGTCGTTGTTGTTGTTGTTGTTGTTGTTGTTGTTGTTGTTGTTGTATGGTGTTTAGCGTCGCTTTAAACAATTTTTCAGTCATATCGCGACGATGTGTACTTGAAACAGTATTCTGAGCGCTGTCACACTGGAGTATCATGCCGCAGACACACGGTATGATACACCACCCAGTCACATTATACTGACACCGGGCAGATCAGACCTAGAACCTTCCTCTAAATACTGAGAGCCAAGCGAGGAAGCTTCTTGTACCATTTTTGAAGTCTTTGGTAGGACCCTGCCGGGGATCGAACCCACGACCTTCCGCATACGAGCCGGACGCTCTACCACTTTCGATGTACATTTATAGACAAAGACCCGACATCATATAAATCTACTATGAGAACCAGATTACTTAGCTTGAACTACATTGACTGCGCAACTCCGGTAGCCGGAATATAATTAACAACAAGAGGCCCGAGATGGCCTAATGACGCTCTACTGATTCATAGTTGTCATAGCACTTTTTGAAATTCCACAATATTTACCCTCTTTAAGGGTCGCCTTAACAATTTATCTAATGGATAACACTCCCACCACACCCATACTGAACAAAAACTTATTTGCTATGAAAAGTAAATACTTTAAATTCTCATACCATTCATCTGTAAAAAATATAGTTATTGTACAAAACCCTTATACAACCTAGCCCCTTAATTTGTCAGAGCTTCAATCACCCACTCTTAGCGAATTTGGTATGAGCAGAAATGATTCAAATTTTAAAAAGAAGTTTATTTTGTACACATGGATGCAAAATGAAAGAAATCAGTTTTCCTTATACTATTCCTATGTAAAAGTCATATTACAGGGCCCCAATATATCTCAGTCCTTTGATATGCAGAATCCTCAATCCTTGCTGTAAGAATAATTTATATCACAGGGATAATTTATATGAAATATGAACAAATTTGACTGACAAGTTGTTGAAAATAAGATTTATGACAATTTTTCTAGTTTAATCATTTTGTGATCCCACCTGGCCCCTTTAAGAAAGTTAATCCTTCGTATCGAACAAAATCATATTTGTTATGACTAGAAGTTGCTTCAATACTCAAACTGAATAAAATAAGAAAATATCGGTGAAACCGATGGGTGCTCCCCCAAGTGAGTGTTTGACTCTATACCGGCTACTTGGTTGAAAAATACCAAACTGCTTAGCAGGAACAATATGTGGCTCTGCACTTGACGGAACTCATTCGCAAATCATTGAACCGGAACAAAATGACAATATGCACATATCAAAGCTAGATTTACAAAATTAAAACCAGAGGTTGTAGCAAAATAGCGTCATGAAGACAATATTCACATTTTCACTCGGTAATGATGCATCCTAGCAAGTTTCATAAAATTCCAACCAGAGGTTGTAAAGAAATAGAGCGGAGAAGAATTTGGTCACAGACATAATGAAACGGCCATAATTCCGTGAAAAATCATCGAACCGGAACACAAACATAACAATTTTCATAAAATTCCAACCTGAGGTTGTAGAGAAATAGCGCAGACAATAATTTGGTCACAGACTCGATGAAAGGGTCATCACTCCGTGAAAATCATAGGATCGGAACAAGTAGAGAATATGCGCATCTGCACTTGGTAATGATGCATCCTAGCAAGTTCCATTTTAGAGAAATAGCGCGGACAAGAATTTGGTCACAGACAAAATCAAACGGCCATAACTCCATCAAAAATCATCGAACTGGAACACAAACATAGCAAGTTTATAAAATTCCAACATGAGGTAGTAGAGAAATATCAAGTTTCATAAAATTTCAACATGGGGTTGTAGAGTAAAAGCCCGGACAAGAATTTGGTCACAGGTTGAAGAGAAATAGAGCGGAGAAGAATTTGGTCACAGACAGAATGAAAGGGCCAAAACTTAAAAATAATGGAGCTGGAACACAAACAAAGCAAATTTCATAAAATTCAAACTTGAGGTTGAAGAGAAATAGCGCGGACAATAATTTGGTCACAGACTCAATGAAAGGGCTATAACTCCGTGAAAAATCATCGAACCGAAGCACATAGAAAATATGCGCATCTGCACTTGGTAATGATGCATCCTAGCAAGTTTCATAAAATTCCAACATGGGGTTGAATAGAAATAACGCGGACAAGAATTAGGACACAGACAGAATCAAAGGGCTATAACTCCATGGAATATCATCGAACAGGAATACAAAGACAATAAGCGCATCTGCACTTAGTAATAATGCATCCTAGCAAGTTTCATAAAATTCCAACATGGGCTTGTAGAGAGATAGCGCGGACAATAATTTTGTCACAAACTCAATGAAAGGGTCATAACTCCGTGAAAAATCATCGAACCGGAACAAATAGAAGTTATGCCCATCTGCAGAGAAACTCGTCTCTTTAACTCCTGTGAAGGGAGATGAGACATCCAAAAAACGTGAATTGTCATCGTTTTCGCTGAACGAATCTCAGATTAACCCAGAAAAGAAGAATAAACAATCCAACTTATCTGATATATCGGACATCGCTGTTTCTGCATCCGTGTATTTAGCCGAATCAGACTTCAAGAGGATTTCAATACTAATAAAAGACATGATACTATCTCACGTTGAACCATTCGTGAAATCCATCGTCACGGAAGTTACAACTTCTCTGCAGCGTAAGATTGAATCCCTTGAGCAAGACAAAGATGACCTGCTGAAGCAAGTTAACGTTCTAGCAGACAGGGTTCAGAAGTTAGAACTTGCAAGTGACACTGCAGAACAATATAGTAGACGAAATTGCCTCCGTATAGTTGGAATCAAGGGCAACGACATGGAGCAAACTAATGACGTCGTCATGGATATCGCTTCCGAAATAAAAGCGGATATATGCAACGCCGATATCGATCGGTCCCACAGAATAGGTCAACCTTCGGCATGGAAATCCCCAAAAGCCATAATTGTGAAATTTGCCACCTACCGTGCCAGAGATAATTTTTATCAATGCAGAGCTGCACTAAAAGGCAACAAGAAGTACGCACATGTATACGTCAATGAAGATCTGACGTCTGTGCGCAGCAACATATTTAGAATGGCCAGGAAATTATACAAGGACAAGTGTATAAACAAATGTTGGACCTACGACGGTAGAATATTCATTAAAGACAAGAGGGATATCAAATCCGTAGTTACCAGACTTTCTGACCTTGACAAGTATACATAGGTTTTGACAGCAATAAACATCTGTTAGTTTCTGTGCAACGGTAACTTCCGCGATAAGTGTACTTTTTGTGACGTAACTACAGTGCATACCAGTCATTATATATACCGTTACTTCTACCGCCTGTTTAATAGAAACATGCATGCTTTCTTCGTGTCTAATTGTTGAACCACAATATACAGAGTACGCCACTGTGCACACATCATTTAACAAAATCAATCGAATTGTGCGAGAACATAAATTTATTGACGTTACTTAATTACTTAATAATTGTTTGCTTCTTTTTTTTTGTAGTTCTCTAAGTTATTATATGCAACTGCAGTAGGTGTGACGTGGAATTTTCAAGTGCAGTTACTTTCCTAAATATAGTATATGTAGTGTTAAATTTGTATAATATTTTCTGTGTGTTGATTTCTAATTACATGTACATTAATTTGCTACGGAGTGCATAAAATACACTGTATTATACTACGTGAATAGTGAACAATGAATCAATGTAAGAGTGTCATACAGTCAATGTATCTGACCGCTCTATTGTGTTTTAACTTATAAAATGACGTGTTACAGGTATTGTCATTATCACATAATGGAAAGTGGGTAATTGTCAGGACCCAGTTTACGCCAGACATCTCAACTTGAGATTTTGAATAACATAAACGTTTGCAATGCTAAAACTTGATATACATTGATAAGTTTATATGTTATCCTTTACCAAAGAGTTAAAATTGCCCAGACTTCTGTTCTGTTTGTTACTTATTGATGAGATTGAGTAATAATTTAGAGAAATCATTATTATTATATATATAATTATATTTTTAGTTGGGGAATGTCTCGGATTGATATGTTTAGTAAAGTCGGGCCCAGGTACTTTATTACGAATTTGTGACGGCGAAAGTTATAATAAACATTTTTATTTTGTATAAAATAGAACCATATGAAACATTTATTAAACAGATTTTGGATAACTACATAAATATCAGCCACATTGCAACACTTTTTAAAAGTGTAGTTACCTTGTATATACAACAGTATGTGTAAAGGTGCGTCTGTGTATGTGTTTTACCATTCACGTGTGAGTGTGTACATCCAAAGACGGGATATGCGTATGCATGTGTGCGAGTGTATGCGCAGGCGTGCGTGCGTGCATGTACATGCGCGCGCGAATATTTGTTTATGTATTCTTGCCTATATGTTTGCCTTATTGTAAATATGTTTATACACGTTGTTTACAAGCACCCATGTGGTGTTTGCGTGTATGTATGTGTGATTGTGCGTGAGTGTACGTGAGTCTTTGTGTGTGTATATATAAGTTTACTTTGCTTCGGTGAATGTTCACTATAAATTCCTTGTGTAAAATTGTTTCAGTTTATTTTGATGTTATAATGCTTACGTAATATTCGCTTCATTTGAAAACGGAAATCGCTCTGACTCATATATAATACTACTATTCTCACATTTTATATACTTGTGCTATTTATTTGTTTTTTATTACTTTCTTTCCTTTCCTACCTTTTTCTATTTTCAAGTTATTGGTTAAGAAAAAATTGTTAAAACATGTCATTTTGATATTTAATGTAAACATTGTAAAAAATGTAGGGGACGGGCCGAACCTAATGTTGAAAGAACTTGTGGCCCAACCCCATTTCATGTTGAAATAAAATATGTTTAAACTGATGCATCCTAGCGAGTTTAATAATATTCCAATATGGGGTTGTAGAGAAATAGCGCGGAAAAGAATTTGGCAAAAGACAGAATCAATCATCGAACCGGAACACATAGACAATATGCGCATCTGCACTTGGTAATGATGCATCCTAGCAAGTTTTATAAAATATCAGCATTGGGTTATAAAGAAATAGTGCTGACAAGAATTTGGTCACAGACAGAAACAAGAGCCACAAGTCCGTGAAAAATGATCGAACAGGAACACAATGATAATATGCGCATCTGTGCTTGGTAATGATGCATCCTCACAATTTTCATAAAATTCCTACCAGAGGTTGTAGAGAATTAGAGAGAAGAAGAATTTGGTCACAAACAAAATGAAAGGTCGATAACTCCGTGAAAAATCATCGAACAAGAACACATACATAGCAAGTTTCATAATATTCCAACCTGACGTTGTAGAGAAAAAACAACTTTCATAAAATTCCACCATGGAGTTGTAGAGAAATAGCGCAGACAAGAATTTGGTCACAGACAGAATCAAAGGGCCACAACTCCGTGAAAAATCATCGAACATAAACACAAAGACAATACGCGCAAATGCACTTGGTAAAGATGCATCCTAGCAAGTTTCATAAAATTCCAACCACAGTTTGAAGAGAAATAGAATGGAGAAGAATTTTGTCACAGACTCAATGAAAGGGCCATAATTCCGTGAAAAATCATCGAAACCGAAACACATAGAAGATATACGCATCTGCACTTTGTAAAGATGCATCCAATCAAGTTTCATAAAATTTCCAACATGGGGTTGTAGAGAAATAGCGCGGACAATAATTTGGTAACAGACTAAATGAAAGTGCCATAACTCCGTGAAAAATCACCAAACCAGAACAAATAGAAGCTATGCGCATCTGCACTTGGTAATGATGCATCCTGGCAAGTTTAATAAAATTCCAACATGGGGTTGTGGAGAAATAGCGCGGAAAAGAATTTGGTCTAAGACAGAATCAATCATCGAACCGAAACACATAGACAATATGCGCATTTGCACTTGGTTATGATGCATCATAGCAAGTTTTATAAAATTCCAACATGGGGTTATAAAGAAATAGCTCGGCACAACAACAAGAATTTGGTCACAAACAAAATCAAAGAGCCATAACTCCGTTAAAATTCCCCGAACCGGAACACAAAGACAATATGCGCATCTGCACTTGGTAATGATGCATCCTAGCAAGTTTAATAAAATTCCAACATAGGGTTGTAGAGAAATAGCGCGGACAAGAACTTGGGGACGCACGGACGGACGGAAGCACGAAGCGGCGACTATTTACAAATTTGACTGACCGGTTGTTGAAAAGAAAATTGTCTATTTTAACTCTTTTTTACCCACCCTGGCCCCTTATGAAAAGTCAATTTTCCTTATCTTATTGAGCCAAATCTAATTTCCTATCACTAGATGATACTTCAGAACTCAAAATGAAAATAATTTTGCCTAAATAGATGAAAGAAAAAAAGAATTTTTGTTTTCCAATAGTATTCCGACGAAAAATTCTAAGTCCCCTTACAGGGCGCCTATTAATTTTAGCCTCTAAATTCTTATCTGCAATCAAACCCATACACATAAGGATAAGTTATGCCAAATATTTTATAAGGACATATTTCCCCTAATTGAACCCTCTGGGCGGGGTCAATTTTAATTGAACAAATCTCATAAAACTATAGTTGGTTATCATTACTAAATAATCATTTTGAAAATCTGTTGAGCCGTTCATGAGAAGATTTTTAAGTTTTGGACTAGTTTTAGTTACAGCGGCCATCTTGAATTTCAGATCAAAACATATCTTCTGTATAGTTCGTATGCAATAGAAACATCCAAGTGAAAGCCTTGTGGTTTCAGAATAGATGAAAAAAAAGAGAACTTACCGTTTTCCCATAGAATCCCTATGTACAATTCTAAGCCCCCTCGTGGCAGATGTCATTTTTAAATCTAGGGACACCATTTAAACAAAACTATTATAGTTAGTTATCATTACTACATAAACATTTTGAAAATATGTTGGGCTATTCATGAAAAGAAGATTGTTTAAGTTTTGGACTATGTTTAGTTACAGCGGCCATCTTGAATTTCAGATCGAAAAATATCTTCTGTATAGTTCGTATGCAATAGAAACATCCAAATGAAAGCCTTGTGGTTTCAGAATAGATGAAAAAAAGAGAACTTACCGTTTTCCCATAGTATCCCTATGTACAATTTTAAGCCCCCTCGTGGCAGATGTCATTTTTAAATCTAGGGACACCATTTAAACAAAACTATAGTTAGTTATCATTACTACATAAACATTTTGAAAAATATGTTGCGCCGTTCATGAAAAGAAGATTTTTTAAGTTTTGGTCTATTTTAAGTAATGGCGGCCATCTTGACTTTTAAATCGAAAACAAATCTTCTTTCATAGTCTCCTATGCATCTGAAACATCTGTGTAAAGTTTCAGTTTAATTGGTCTAATGGTTTCAGAGAAAGTGCTGCTAACAGACGAAAGACGACGGATAACGCGCTATGGCATAAGCACTTCTGGACTTTGGCCAGTAGATCTAAAAATGGTATAATGGAATTTGGTATTGAAGGACACACAATTAGATGGTTGCGATACAAGCGAATGTGATGACATATCATAACACCTATGCAGTTTTCATTATTTTACAATAACATTTACACTATATTATAAATGGTATGAAGTGTGACAAATGATAAACGGTATTGCATGTGTTACCAGTACAACTAATAAATCTATAAAGTATAACGCATTGTTATGTTATTAAAGATCTATTGTTTTGATACTTAACTATTATATAATATTGTAATCGCACTTCAAACGCTGTTTGTATATAAACACTATGTTTACGAAAAAAAAAACATTATAAATTCCTACATGCTTGGTATTGTGCTATATTTTAGTATGTATTGTTTCCTTAAATTTATATATTGTTTGCACTCTAATTCAAAATGAAACACAAAGGGTGCGTCCGTCATTTGACTGACAGTTTATGTAACTCTGGGCGGAGTTACGATAAAAGTTGAGATGACTGACGTTTGAAAGTCCATCTGTTGCTAAGGCCGATACTAAACATAGATCACGTGGCTTTGTAGTTCGTACACGACTCGTTCAGAATTGAATCAAGGACGGAGTCTGTGTAATTTCATTCGCACATGCGTAGTGATGACGAAATTGAAGGGAGTATATCAGGAAAAAATGATATAGAATGTCTTTAAAATATCATATAATTTATATTTAATCAATAAAATCCGAATGGTCGGGTATATCAAATCCACCAAAACGTGACAAAATCGATATTTAATTCGAGTGGCAATTAAATACTGCTTGACAATATTTGAAATGTCATTTGGACTCTTTCTAAAATGAAACAATTTTTACTGAGAATCACGTGACTAATAGTATACGTCACAATTTTAATCTGGAAATCTAGTTTATTGTAACCTTTTCAAGCAAATTCCTTTTCAATATATTTTACTTTGGCATATTTAAATAAATATCCTTTCGGCAATACGGGTCAGTGAGTATATATAGGTACGGTACATCTGGATAAAAATGTTTTTTTGCCAATTTTAAAAACCCTTTAACAATTAAATTGTTTTGTAGGGTTTTTTAAACAATAAGAGCGACACAATTTTGAAAACTGAAGCCATTGTATTGGTTGTCAAAAAAGGTTTAATTCTAATTAACTGTTAGAAGCACCAGAGTCAAAGCACTTGTAAAAAATTAAGTGAGTTTTTTCGTTTGAAAATTTTTTCTTGGGATCCTTGATTCATATAAGTTTTCACTGCAATCGAGCTAAAATAATTGTGTATGAACTAAGAACAAATAATTCAAATAACAGAAATCTAAATATTAACTGTGTTCGTCAGGCTTAACTGTTTTCACATTGAGCAAATCTATACCGTAACATATATAATTGTTAACCGCAGACAATATATTCATTTCCGTTACAGAGGCCTGTGACGACATAGTTTCGGTCTGAGTAGCATGTTTATCATGTTGATGGTCCATCCAGTAAATTCCTAATAATTCCATTGTTATTCAACATAAAGGTTTATTTTATCCACACCTTGTGATAGATTAAAGTTTCATCGATTTATACCAACAGTTATTTTATAGTGTCGAGTCGTGTAACAACGGTAATGACATACACAGCGAAGTGTCGTCTGTATTTTTTCCAGTACATACATTGGCCTGGAGCAATCATGAAGGCGTAATGGGCAGCAGATTGGATATCCAAATACTGAAAAAGCTGTCCGTCCAAGCCGTATTAATAAAGCTAATAGAAACTCCAAGGGTGCCTGTGGTGCTACTGGAGGAGTAGTAAAGGGGACAGTTGATACGGGTATTAAGACTTCGGAAGTGAATATCCCCCATGGGAAAGATTTCTAAAAACAGATAATAAACTTAAATATCTCTGTGTAGATACAGAAGAGTATGAAGAATCAAACAGGAAATTAGAATTACGCCAAACAGATGCTACTGTTATCCACGAAACAGTATATTGATGTACGGCTTGGCTAGGGAAATATTATTATTAAATAAAAAAAACATGCGTGGGCAGTAACAGTATTACACTGACAAAGGATTACGGTCTTATTAAACAGTAGCGCCTTTTTTTACCACGGTAACATGATTCTTGCATTGAAAAAATCATGTGTAATTTAGTTTGAAAAACTTTCAAAATTATTCATAAAGGGACTATGAATTCCATGTTGTTAACGTGTAATTAAGTTACTGGTTTTGATGTTGCAAATAGATTCAATTACAAGTAAACATAAGTTATATTTCGCCGTTTTGTTTACATTTTCCAAACACCATGACTCTGTAATTGGTGTAGTGTTTATAACATAAACCACATCTCAAGAATTGCTATACCTGAGTAAAGTATTATGATATACTAAAAAGCAAAATATCGCCAATGCGACCAGATTTTAAAACAAGAGCGTGCTCGACTATTTCTAAAACAATAGCTGTTTCAGGAAATAAGTACCAAATGGAAGACAATAACAACTCAGGGGTCATAAAATTGTCTTTCAAACTTTAAACATGCTTCATTAATTTATAAACATTGATAAAAAGTAACCCCAATAGGTGTGCCAATACTTAACTTAAGCCACATGTATGTATAATAACCATAAATACTTCAATTGCATGACTAAAATAATAGAAGTTGGTCAAGCAAAATATACAATTTAAACCTTACCAGAAATAATTCGAGCAAGAATTTAAAATATAGTGTAAGATATAGATGAGATGATCTTCTGTTTCAAGATTAGTTTATCAATGTTTTACATATGCGATACAATTACGCAATACCTTAAAACCATATGGTTATACAGTCAAACCTGTGTAAGCGGCCACCTCCATAAAGCAGCCATCTCTCTTAAGCAGCAACATTTTCTATTTCCCATTTCTATGCTTTCAGAGCAAATTAACCTGTATTAAGCAACAACCTGTCTTTAAAAGTCACTTTCGCTCCATCTTTCGAATGGCTGCTTCAGACAGGTTTGACTGTATATCAGTTTTTGTCAATGGGTCTATAGTATTGTACCAACACATACAGTTTATCAATGCTGGATATCCTTCTGCATTCTCAGTTGTTCAGTTTTATGCATATATGTAATATATAGGCCACTGACTTCACATCAGAGGGCAATATTTCGGTACCTGTTCATGAATGGATATATAGTTGAAATAATAGTGTACCATCATGTACAGTTCATTACAGCTGGATACCATTTCATGAAAATGAAGAAAAAATATTTACAGAAAATTAAACTTTGATGAAAATGAAAAAAATAATTTCTCATACATCTAAGCTCAACACCATGTACTACAAACTTTAACCGGCTAAAACAAAATTTCTAAGTTCGAAACGGCCATAACTCTGTAAAAATGCAACACATCAATTACAACTTGAACACATTTAAGCTACTAACATCATAACATCATCCTAAATACACTAAAACATTAAAATCACAACAGCATATACAACAACTGAAACACATTCAAGCTAGTAGTACTAACATCATAATATCATCCTAAATACACTAAAATATTAAAATCAGTACACCAAAAAGAACAACTTAAAACATTAAAGCTACTAACATCATAATATCATCCTAAATACACTAAAACATTAAAATCACTACATCAACAACAACAACTAAAACACATTAAGGCTCCTAACATCATAACATCGTCCTAAATACACAAAAACATTAAAATCACTACATCAAAAACAACAACTTAAACACATTAAAGCTACTAACATCATAACATCATCTTAAATACACTAAATCATTAAAGTCACACCATCATCAACAACAACTAAAACACATTAAGGCTCCTAACATCATAACATCATCCTAAATACACTAAACCATTAAAGTCACAACATCATCAACAACAACTTAAACAATCAAAGTCACAACATCATCAACAACAACTTTAAACACATTAAAGCTACTAACATCATAACATCATCCTTAATACACTAAAACATTCAAATCACTACTTGAAAAACAACAACTTAAATACATTAAATCTACTAACTTAATAACATCATCATTAATACACTAACATATTTAAATCACAACATCAAAAACAACAATTTAAACACATTAAGGCTACTAACATCATAATATCATCTTAAATACACTAAAACATTAAAATGACTACTTCAAAAACAACAACTTAAACACATTAAACCTACTAACATCATAACATCATACTAAATACACTTAAATATTGAAATCACTACATCATCAATAACAACTTAAACACATTAAGGCTATTTACATCATAACATCATCCTAAATACACCAAAACATTAAAATCACAGCATCAAAAACAACAACTAAAACACATTAAGGCCACTAACATCATCCTAAATACACTAAAACATTAAAATCACAACATTATCATTATCAACTTAAACACATCAAGATTACTAACATCACAATCTCATCCTTAATAAACTAAAATATTGAAATCAGAACATCATCAACAACAACTGAAACACATTTAAGTAACTAACATCAACATTAAAATATTAAAATCACAACATCATCAACAACAAATGAAACACATTTCAGCAACTAACATCATAAATTCATCTTAAATACACTAAAACATTAAAATCACTACACCATCAACAACAACTTAAACACATTAAGGCTACTAACATAATGATATCATACTAAATACACTAAAACATTAAAATCACAACATCATAAACAACAACTTAAACACATTTAAGCTACTAACATCATTACATCAACATAAATAAACAAACACATTAAAATCACAAGATCAAAAACAACGAAAAACACATAAAAGCCAAGGACATCATAACATCATCCTATGTACACTAAAACATTAAAATCACAACATCATAAACAACAAATGAAACACATTTAAGCAATTAACATCATAATATCATACTAAATACACTAAAATATTAAAATCAATACACCAAAAACAACACCTAAAACACATTAAAGCTACTAACATCATAACATCATCCTAGATACACTAAAACATTAAAATCACAACATCATCAACAACAACTTAAACACATTCAGGCTACTTACATCATAATCATCCTAAATTTAGTAAAGAATTAAAATCACAACATCATCAACAACAACTTAAACACATTAAGGCTACTAAAATCATAACATCATACTAAATACACTAAAACATTAAAATCACTACATCATTAACAACAAGTTAAACACATTAACGCTACTAACCTTATAACATCAACATAAATACACTAAAACATTAAATTCACAACATCACCAACAACAACGTAAACACATTAAGGCTACTAACATCATCACATTATCTTTAATACATTAAATCATTAAAATCACTACATCATAAACAACAACTTAAACACATTAAAGCTACTTACATCATAATACCATCATAAAAAAACTTAAACATTAAAACCACTACATCAAAAACAACAACATAATACATTAAGTTAAGGCTACTAACATTATAACATCATCCTTAATACACTTAAACATTTAAATCACTACATTAAAAACAAGAACTTAAATACATTAAAGCTACTAACATCATTACATCATCTTTAATACACTAAACCATTGAAGTCACGACATCAAAAACAACAACAAATACACATTATTGCTCCGAACATCATAACATCATCCTAAATACACTAAAACATTAAAATCACTACATCATAAACATCAAGTTAAACACATTAAAGCTACTAACCTTATAAAATCAACATAAATACACTAAAACATTAAAATCACAACATCATCAACAACAACGTAAACACATTAAGGCTACAAACATCATAACATCATCTTTAATACACTAAAACATTAAAATCACTACATCATATTTAACAACTTAAACACATTTATGCTCCTAACATCATAACATCATCTTTAATACACTAAAACATTAAAATCACTACATCAAAAACAACAACTTAAACGCATTAAAGCTACTAATATCATAACATCGTCTTTAATACACTAAACCATTAAAGTCACAACATCATCAACAACAACTTAAACAGATTAAAGCAACTAAAATCTGAACATCATCCTATATACACTTAAACATTAAAATCACTATGTCAAAAACAATAACTTAAACACATTAAAGCTACTAACATCATTACATCATCTTAAATACACAAAACCATTCAAGTCACAACATCATAAACAACAACTAAAACACATTAATGCTCCAAACATCATAACATAATCCTAAATACATTAAAACGTTAAAATCACTATATCAAAAACAACAACTTAAACACATTAAAGCTACTAACACCATAACATCATCATAAATACACTAAACCATTAAAGTCACATCATCATAGACAACAGCTTAAACACATTAAGGCTCCTATCATCATAACATCATCCTATATACACTAAACTATTAAAGTCACAACATCATCAACAACAACTTAAACACATTAAAGCTACTAACATCATAACATCATTTTTAATACACTAACACATTAAAGTCACTACATCAAAAACAACAACTTAAACACATTAAAACAACTAACATCAGAACATCATCCTAAATACACTCAAATATTAAAATCACTACATCATCAACAACAATTTAAACACATTAAGGCTACTAACATCATAAAATCATCCTAAATACACCAAAACATTAAAATCACAACATCGTCAAAAACAACAACTTAAAAACGTTAAAGCTACTAACATAATAACATTATCCCTATGAACTAAAACATTAGTATCACTACATCAAAAACAAAACTTAAACACAATAAAGCAACTAACATCAGAACATCTTCATAAAGACACACAAACATTAAAATCAAAACATCATCAACAACAATTTAAACACATTAAGACTACTAACATCATAACATCATCATTAATACATTAAACATTAAAATCACAACAACACCTTAAACATATTAAGGCTACAAACATCATAACATTATCCTTAATACACTAAAACATTAAAATAACTACATCTTCAACAACAACTTAAACACATTAAAGATACTAATACCATCAGATTATCCTTAATACACTTAAACATAAAAATCACAACAACAACAACTTCAAAGCATTAAAGGTACAAATATCAGAACATCATCCTTAATACACTAAAACATTAAAATCACAACAACAACAACAAAAACATTAAAGCTACTAACACAAAAATATCATATTTAAAACACTAAAACATTAAAATCACTACATCATAAACAACAACTTAAACACATTAAGGCTTCTTACATCATAACATCATCCTAAATACACACAAACATTAAAATCACAACTTCATTTACAACGACTTAAACAGTTAATACTACTAATATCATAACATCATCCTAAATACACTAAAACATTTAAATTGCAACAACAACAACAACAACTTAAACACAATAAGGTTACTAATATCATCACATCATCTTTAATACAATAAAACATTAAAATCATACGATCATCAATAACAATTTAAACACATTAAGGCTACTAACATCATAACATCATCCTGAATAAACTAAAACATTGAAATCACTACATCAAAAGCAATAACTAAAACACATTAACATTACTAACATCATTTTATCAACATAAATACACTAAAACATTCAAATCACATCAAAAACAAAAACTTAAACACATTAAAGCTACTATCAGCATAACATCATCTTTATTACACTAAACAATTAAAGTCACAACATCATCAACAACAACATAAACACATTAAAGCAACTTACATCAGAACATCATCCTAAATACACTAAAACATTAAAATTACTACATCAAAAACAACAACGAAAACACATTCAAGCTACTAACATCGTTTTATCATCAAAAATACACTAAAACATTAAAACCACAACATCATCAAAAACAACAACTTAAACATGTTAAAGCTACTAACATCATAACATTATCCTTAATACACTAAAATATTAAAATCACAACATCATCAATAGCAACAACTTAAACATATTAATGTGACTAACATCATAACATCATCCTTAATACATTGAAACATTCAAACCACAACATCATCAAAAACAACAACTTAAACACATTAAACCTACTAACATCATAACATCATACTAAATACACTTAAATATTGAAATCACTACATCATCAATAACAACTTAAACACATTAAGGCTATTTACATCATAACATCATCCTAAATACACCAAAACATTAAAATCACAGCATCAAAAACAACAACTAAAACACATTAAGGCCACTAACATCATCCTAAATACACTAAAACATTAAAATCACAACATTATCATAATCAACTTAAACACATCAAGGCTACTAACATCACAATCTCATCCTTAATAAACTAAAATATTGAAATCAGAACATCATCAACAACAACTGAAACACATTTAAGTAACTAACATCAACATTAAAATATTAAAATCACAACATCATCAACAACAAATGAAACACATTTCAGCAACTAACATCATCAATTCATCTTAAATACACTAAAACATTAAAATCACTACACCATCAACAACAACTTAAACACATTAAGGCTACTAACATAATGATATCATACTAAATACACTAAAACATTAAAATCACAACATCATAAACAACAACTTAAACACATTTAAGCTACTAACATCATTACATCAACATAAATAAACAAACACATTAAAATCACAAGATCAAAAACAACTTAAACACATAAAAGCCAAGGACATCATAACATCATCCTATGTACACTAAAACATTAAAATCACAACATCATAAACAACAAATGAAACACATTTAAGCAATTAACATCATAATATCATACTAAATACACTAAAATATTAAAATCAATACACCAAAAACAACACCTAAAACACATTAAAGCTACTAACATCATAACATCATCCTAAATACACTAAAACATTAAAATCACAACATCATCAACAACAACTTAAACACATTCAGGCTACTTACATCATAATCATCCTAAATTTAGTAAAGAATTAAAATCACAACATCATCAACAACAACTTAAACACATTAAGGCTACTAAAATCATAACATCATACTAAATACACTAAAACATTAAAATCACTACATCATTAACAACAAGTTAAACACATTAACGCTACTAACCTTATAACATCAACATAAATACACTAAAACATTAAATTCACAACATCACCAACAACAACGTAAACACATTAAGGCTACTAACATCATCACATTATCTTTAATACATTAAATCATTAAAATCACTACATCATAAACAACAACTTAAACACATTAAAGCTATTTACATCATAATACCATCATAAAAAAACTTAAACATTAAAACCACTACATCAAAAACAACAACATAATACATTAAGTTAAGGCTACTAACATTATAACATCATCCTTAATACACTTAAACATTTAAATCACTACATTAAAAACAAGAACTTAAATACATTAAAGCTACTAACATCATTACATCATCTTTAATACACTAAACCATTGAAGTCACGACATCAAAAACAACAACAAAAACACATTAATGCTCCTAACATCATAACATCATCCTAAATACACTAAAACATTAAAATCACTACATCATCAACATCAAGTTAAACACATTAAAGCTACTAACCTTATAAAATCAACATAAATACACTAAAACATTAAAATCACAACATCATCAACAACAACGTAAACACATTAAGGCTACAAACATCATAACATCATCTTTAATACACTAAAACATTAAAATCACTACATCATATTTAACAACTTAAACACATTTATGCTCCTAACATCATAACATCATCCTTAATACACTAAAACATTAAAATCACTACATCAAAAACAACAACTTAAACGCATTAAAGCTACTAATATCATAACATCGTCTTTAATACACTAAACCATTAAAGTCACAACATCATCAACAACAACTTAAACAGATTAAAGCAACTAAAATCTGAACATCATCCTATATACACTTAAACATTAAAATCACTATGTCAAAAACAATAACTTAAACACATTAAAGCTACTAACATCATTACATCATCATAAATACACAAAACCATTCAAGTCACAACATCATAAACAACAACTAAAACACATTAATGCTCCAAACATCATAACATAATCCTAAATACATTAAAACATTAAAATCACTATATCAAAAACAACAACTTAAACACATTAAAGCTACTAACACCATAACATCATCATAAATACACTAAACCATTAAAGTCACATCATCATAGACAACAGCTTAAACACATTAAGGCTCCTAACATCATAACATCATCCTATATACACTAAACTATTAAAGTCACAACATCATCAACAACAACTTAAACACATTAAGGCTACTAACATCATAACATCATTTTTAATACACTAATACATTAAAGTCACTACATCAAAAACAACAACTTAAACACATTAAAGCAACTAACATCAGAACATCATCCTAAATACACTCAAATATTAAAATCACTACATCATCAACAACAATTTAAACACATTAAGGCTACTAACATCATAAAATCATCCTAAATACACCAAAACATTAAAATCACAACATCGTCAAAAACAACAACTTAAACACGTTAAAGCTTCTAACATCATAACATTATCCTAAATACACTAAAATATTAAAATCACAACATCATCAATAGCAACAACTTAAACACATTAAAGCGACTAACATCATAAAATCATCCTTAATACACTAAAACATTAAAACCACAACATCATCAAAAACAACAACTTAAAAACGTTAAAGCTACTAACATAATAACATTATCCCTATGAACTAAAACATTAGTATCACTACATCAAAAACAAAACTTAAACACAATAAAGCAACTAACATCAGAACATCTTCATAAAGACACACAAACATTAAAATCAAAACATCATCAACAACAATTTAAACACATTAAGACTACTAACATCATAACATCATCATTAATACATTAAACATTAAAATCACAACACCTTAAACATATTAAGGCTACAAACATCATAACATTATCCTTAATACACTAAAACATTAAAATAACTACATCTTCAACAACAACTTAAACACATTAAAGATACTAATACCATCAGATTATCCTTAATACACTTAAACATAAAAATCACAACAACAACAACAACTTCAATGCATTAAGGCTACAAATATCAGAACATCATCCTTAATACACTAAAACATTAAAATCACAACAACAACAACAAAAACATTAAAGCTACTAACACAAAAATATCATATTTAAAACACTAAAACATTAAAATCACTACATCATAAACAACAACTTAAACACATTAAGGCTTCTTACATCATAACATCATCCTAAATACACACAAACATTAAAATCATAACTTCATTTACAACGACTTAAACAGTTAATACTACTAATATCATAACATCATCCTAAATACACTAAAACATTTAAATTGCAACAACAACAACAACAACTTAAACACAATAAGGTTACTAATATCATCACATCATCTTTAATACAATAAAACATTAAAATCATACGATCATCAATAACAATTTAAACACATTAAGGCTACTAACATCATAACATCATCCTGAATAAACTAAAACATTGAAATCACTACATCAAAAGCAATAACTAAAACACATTAACATTACTAACATCATTTTATCAACATAAATACACTAAAACATTCAAATCACATCAAAAACAAAAACTTAAACACATTAAAGCTACTATCAGCATAACATCATCTTTAATACACTAAACAATTAAAGTCACAACATCATCAACAACAACATAAACACATTAAAGCAACTTACATCAGAACATCATCCTAAATACACTAAAACATTAAAATTACTACATCAAAAACAACAACGAAAACACATTCAAGCTACTAACATCGTTTTATCATCAAAAATACACTAAAACATTAAAACCACAACATCATCAAAAACAACAACTTAAACATGTTAAAGCTACTAACATCATAACATTATCCTTAATACACTAAAATATTAAAATCACAACATCATCAATAGCAACAACTTAAACATATTAATGTGACTAACATCATAACATCATCCTTAATACACTGAAACATTCAAACCACAACATCATCAAAAACAACAACTTAAACATGTTAAAGCTACTAACATCATAACATTATCCTAAATACACTAAAACATTAAAATCACTACATCAAAAACAACAACTTAAACACATTAAAGCTACTAACATCATAGCATCATCTTTAATACACTAAACCATTAAAGTCCTAACATCATCAACAACAACTTAAACACATTAAGGCTCTAATATCATAACATCATCCTAAATACACTTAAACATTAAAATCACTACATCAAAAACAACAACTTAAACACATTAAAGCTACTAACATCATAATATCACCATTAAACACTAAAACAATAAAACCACAACATCATCAATAGCAACAACTTAAACAGATTAAAGCTACTAACATCATAACATTATCCTAAATACACTAAAATATTAAAATCACAACATCAAAAACAACAACTTAAACACATTAAACCTACTAACATCATAACATCATCTTTAATACACTAAACCATTAAACTCACAACATCATAAACAACAACTTAAACACATTAAGGCTACTAACATCAAAACATCATCTTTTATACAGTAAAACATTAAAGTCACTACATCAAAAACATCAACTTAAACATATTAAAGCTACTAACATCATAACATTATCCTAAATACACTAAAACATTAAAATCACAACATCAAAAACAACAACTTAAACACATTCAGGCTACTAACATCATAACATCATCCTTAATACAATAAACCATTAAACTCACAACATCATAAACAACAACTTAAACACATTAAGGCTACTAACATCAAAACATCATCTTTTATACAGTAAAACATTAAAGTCACTACATCAAAAACAACAACTTAAACATATTAAAGCAACTTACATCATAATATCATCCTTAATACACTAAAACATTAAAACCAAAACATCATCAAAAACAACTTAAACACGTTAAAGCTACTAACATCATAGCATCATCTTTAATACATTAAACCATTAAAGTCGTAACATCATCAACAACAACTTCAACACATCAAGGCTCCTAACATCATAACATCATACTTAATACACTTAAACATTAAAATCACAACATCAAAAACAACAACGTAAACACATTCAGGCTACTAACATTATAACATTATCCTTAATACACTTAAACATTAAAATCACTACATCATATTCAACAACTTAAACACATTAAAGCAACTAACAACATAACATCATCCTAAATACACTTCAACATGAAAATCATTACAATATCAACAACTTCAACACATTAAAGCTACTTACCTCATAACATCATCCTAAATACACTTCAATATTAAAATCACTATATTAAAAACAACTTAAACACATTAAAGTGACTAACATCATAACATCATCCTAAATACACTAAAACATTAAAATCACTACATCAAAAACAACAATTTAAACACATTAAAGCCACTAACATCATTACATCATCTTAAATAAACTAAATCATTAGAGTCACATCATCATTAACATCAAATTAAACACATTAAGGCTCCTTACATCATAACATCGTCCTAAATACACAAAAACATTAAAATCACTACATCAAAAACAACATCTTAAACACATTAAAGCTACTAACATCATAACATCATCTTAAATAAACTAAATCATTAAAGTCACATCATCATTAACATCAACTTAAACACATTAAGGCTCCTAACATCATAACATCATCCTAAATACACTAAATCATTAAAGTCACAACATCATAAACAACAACTAAAACACATTAAGGCTCCTTACATCATAACATCGTCCTAAATACACAAAAACATTAAAATCACTACATCAAAAACAACATCTTAAACACATTAAAGCTACTAACATCATAACATCATCTTAAATAAACTAAATCATTAAAGTCACATCATCATTAACATCAACTTAAACACATTAAGGCTCCTAACATCATAACATCATCCTAAATACACTAAATCATTAAAGTCACAACATCATATACAACAACTTAAACTATTAAAGTTACAACATCTTCAACAACAACTTCAACACATTAAAGCTACTAACATCGTAATATAAACATTAAAACCATAACATCAACAAAAACAACAACTTAAACACGTTAAAGCTACCTACATCATAAAATAATCCTTAATACACTAAAACATTAAAATCACAACATCATCAAAAACAACAACATAATCATGTTAAAGCTACTAATATCATAACATTATCCTAAATACATTAAAACATTAGAATCACTACATCATCAACAACAACTTAAACACATTAAAGCTACTAACATCATAATTTCATCATAAATACACTAAAACATTAAAACCACAACATCATCAAAAACAGCAACTTAAACACGTTAAAGCTACTAACATCATAAAATAATCCTTAATACACTACAACATTAAAATAACAACATCATCAAAAACAACAACTTAAACACGTAAAAGCTACTAACATCATAACATGACTTAATACACTAAAATAATAAAATCACAACATCATCAAAAACAACAACATAATCATGTTAAAGCTACTAATATCATAACATTATCCTAAATACATTAAAACATTAGAATCACTACATCATCAACAACAACTTAAACACATTAAAGCTACTAACATCATAATTTCATCATAAATACACTAAAACATTAAAACCACAACATCATCAAAAACAGCAACTTAAACACGTTAAAGCTACTAACATCATAAAATAATCCTTAATACACTAAAACATTAAAATAACAACATCATCAAAAACAACAACTTAAACACGTTAAAGCTACTAACATCATAAAATCATCCTTGATACACTAAAACATTAAAATAACAACATCATCAAAAACAACAACTTAAACACGTAAAAGCTACTAACATCATAAAATCATCCTTAATACACTAAAATATTAAAATCACAACATCATCAAAAACAACAACTTAAACACGTTAAAGCTTCTAACATCATAAAATCATCCATAATACACTAAAATATTAAAATCACAACATCATCAAAAACAACAACTTAAACACGTTAAAGCTTCTAACATCATAAAATCATCCTAAATACACTTAAACATTCAAACCACAACATCATCAAAAACAACAACTTAAACACGTTAAAGCTACTAACATCATAACATTATCCTAAATACACTAAAACATTAAAATCACTACATCAAAAACAACAACTTCAACACATTAAGGCTACTAACATCATAGCATCACCTTTATTACACTAAACCATTAAAGTCGTAACATCATCAACAACAACTTAAATACATTAAGGCTCCTAACATCATAACATCATTCTAAAAACACTTAAACATTAAAATCACTACATAAAAAATAACAACTTAAACACATTAAAGCTACTAACATCATAATATCATCATCAATACACTAAAACAATAAAACCACAACATCATCAATAGCAACAACTTAAACACATTTAAAGTTACTAACATCATAACATTATCCTAAATACACTAAAACATTAAAATAACAACATCAAAAACAACAACTTAAACACATTAAACCTACTAACATCATAACATCATCTTTAATACACTAAACCATTAAAGTCACAACACCATCAACAACAACTTAAACACATTAAGGCTACTAACATCATAACATCATCCTTAATACACTAAAACATTAAACTCACAACATCATAAACAAAAACTTAAACACATTAAAGCAACTAACACCAGAAAATCTTACTAAATACACTAAAACAATAAAATCACTACATCAAAAACAAGAACTTAAACACATTAAAGCTACTTACATCATAACATCATCATAAATACACTAAACCATTAAAGTCACATCATCATCAACAACAACTTAAACACATTAGGTCTCCCAACATCATAACATCATCCTAAATACACTTAACCATTAAACTCACAACATCATAAACAAAAACTTAAACACATTAAGGCTACTAACATCAAAACATCATCTTTTATACAGTAAAACATTAAAGTCACTACATCAAAACAACAACTTAAACACATTAAAGCAACTTACATCATAACATCATCCTTAATACACTAAAACATTAAAACCAAAACATCATCAAAAACAACAACTTAAACACGTTAAAGCTACTAACATAATAGCATCATCTTTAATACACTAAACCATTAAAGTCGTAACATCATCAACAACAATTTCAACACACTAAGGCTCTTAACATCATAACATCATACTAAATACACTAAAACATTAAAATCACTACATCAAAAACAACAACATAAACACATTAAGGCTGCTATCATTTTAACATCATCCTTAATACACTAAAACATTAAAATCACTACATTATATTCAACAACTTCAACACATTAAGGCTCCTTACATCATAACATCATCCTAAATACACTAAAACATTAAAATCACTTCACCAAAAACAACAACTTAAACACATTAAAGCTACTAACATCATCACTTCATCTTTGATACACTAAACCATTAAAGTCACAACATCATAAACAACAACTTATCAACATTAAAGCAACTAACATCAGAACATCATCCTAAATACACTAAAACGTTAAAATCACTACATCAAAAACAACAACTTAAACACATTAAAGCTACTAACATCATTACATCATCTTAAATACACTTACCCATTCAAATCACAACATCATCAACAACAACTGAAACACATTAAGGCTCATAACCTCATCCTAAATACACTAAAACATTAAAATCACTACATCAAAAACAATAACTTAAACACATTAAAGCTTCTAACATCATCCTAAATACACTAAACACATTAAAATCACAACATCATCAACAAACACATTAAGGCCACAAACATCATAACATTATCCCAAATATACTAAAACATTAAAATCATAACATCAAAAACAACAACTTAAACATATTAAAGCAAACAACAACTTATACATATTAAAGCTACTAACATCAGAACATCTTCCTAAAGACACACAAACATTAAAATCACAACATCATCAACAACAACTTAAACTATTAAAGTCACAACATCATCAACAACAACTTAAACACATTAAAGCAACTAACATCATAACATCATCCTCAATACACTAAAACATTGAAGTCACATCATCATCATCAACAACTGAAACACATCAAGTCTCACATCATAACAACATCCTACATACACTAAACCATTCATGTCACAACATCATCAACAACAACTTAAACACATTAAGGCTACTAATATCATAACATCATCTTTTATACAGTAAAACATGAAAGTCACTGCATGAAAAACAACAACTTAAACACATTAAAGTAACTAACATCATAACTTCATCCTTAATACACTAAGATATTAAAATCACTACATCATCAACAACACTATCAACACATTAAGGCTACTCACATCATAACATCATCTTTAATACACTAAAACATTAAAATAACTACATCATTTTCAACAACAATTTAAACACATTAAGACTATAACATCATAATATCGTCCTTAATAAACTAAAACGTTAAAATCGCTACATCAAGAACAACAACTTAAACACATTAAAGCTACTAACATCATATTATCATCATCAAAACACTAAAACATTAAAATCACTACATCAAAAAACAACAACATAAACACATTAAGGCTACTTACATCATAACATCATCCTTAATACACTAAAACATTAAAGTCACTACATCATATTCAACAACTTAAACACATTAAGGCTCCTAAGATCATACTAAATACACAAAAACATTTAAATTGCAACAACAACAACAACAACAACACTTTAAACGCATTAAGGCTACCAATATCATCACATCATCTTTAATACACTAAAACATTAAAATCACAACATCATCAACAACAATTTAAACACATTAAGGCTACTAACATCATAACATCATCCTTAATACACTAAAACATTAAAATCACAACAACAACTTCATCACATTAAGGCTACAAACATCATTACATCATCCTTAATACAGTAAAACATTAAAATCCCAACATTAAAAACAACAACTTAAACACACTAAAGCTACTAACATCAAAATATCATCCTGAATACACTAAAACATTAAAATCACAACATCACCAACAACAGATTAAACACATTAAAAGTACTAATATCATAACATCATCCTAAATACACTAAAACATTCAAATCACTACATTATTAACAACAACTTCAACACATTAAGGCTAATAACATCATAATCAACTTCATAATACTAAGATTATAAAAATCACAACATCATTAACAAAAACTGAAACACATTAAGGCTACTAACATCATAAAATCATCTTTTATACAGTAAAATATTAAAGTCACAACATCATTAACAACAACTTAAACACATTAAGGCTACTAACATCATAACATCATCTTTTAAACAGTAAAACATTAAAGTCACTGCATGAAAAACAACAACTTAAACACATTAAAGTTACTAACATCATAACACCATCCTTAATACAATAAGATATTAAAATCACTACATCATCAACAACACCATCAACACATTAAGGCTACTCACATCATAACATCATCTTTAATACACTAAAACATTAAAATAACTACATCTTCAACAACAATTTAAACACATTAGGCTACTAACATCATAATATCATCCTTAATAAATATCGCTACATCAAAATCAACAACTTAAACACATTAAGGCTACTAACACCATAAAATCATCTTTAATACACTAAAACATTAAAATAACTACATCTTCAACAACAACTTAAACACAATAAAGCTACTTATCTCATCACATCATCCTTAATATACTAATATATTCAAATCACTACATCATCAACAACAACATCAACACATTAAGGCTACTCATATCATAACATCATCTTTAATACACTTAAACATTAAATAAAATCACTACATCAAAAACAGCAACTTAAACACGTTAAGGCTACTAACATCATTATCACATTAAAGCTACTAACATCATAACATCATCCTTAATATACTATAACATTAAAATCACAACAACAACAACAACTTAAATACATTAAGGCTACCAACATCATAAAATCATCCTTAATACACTAAAACATTAAAATAACTACATCTTCAACAACAACCTAAACACATTAAAGATACTAATACCATCAGATTATCCTTAATACACTTAAACATAAAAATCACAACATCATCAACAACAATTTAAACACATTAAGGCTACTAACATCATAACATCATCCTTAATACACTAAAACATTCAAATGACAACAACAACAACAACTTAAACACATTAAGGCTACTAACACCAAAATATCATATTTAATACACTAAAACATTTAAATCACAACAACAACAACAACAACTTGAATACATTAAAGGGTACCGCACGTCAGAATATAAATGGCTATTTATCGTTAAATAGACATGTAAATAACACAAAAATCAACAAATTTTAATTGTACGAAATTTATCAAATGAGAAAAATGACATTAAATATCATGATTTCAAGCGTTTCCTAAATGCTATGGGCGCCGCCATTTTGTAGCTCTTTTGTGATGGAGGTATTCGGTGACGTCATAACTGCACTTCCGTTCTAGTTATCGCGCAAATTGTATTGTGTCGTTAGTGACTGCTCTCTACTGAAACTCTTATGTATATACACTAATATACGTAATCAGTTTGTATACAGATATACAGTGCATTAGTGAACATCGAAGGTAGACAATTAAACGCGAAAACGATTCTGAATTAAAGGACTTAACCCATTAAACATTGTTTTCTCCAGCGGAATAAGTGGGTGGAGTAATGCGATATGTTTTGTGGACAGCGTTGTGTTTAGTTTTCCTAATATGTGATTTCTCATTGCCTCAGTGTCAAGCTTCTGGTGACATCACGCGCAAAACGCCTTTATACTTTGGGGTAGGACTTAAGATTGCAGAATGAAGCGTACCAATGCCTTGGCGTACTACTACCCAAGCATACAATTTCTGATGATTTCAGTACGAAGATGACCATATGCGACATACATATAGACTTAGTGTATATTATCCAGTGGGAAGCTCTTAAAAATGTGCTAATAACATATAGCTCAGGTGATTTCTGAAATTTAATTTGTAATTTTATATACTCTTCCAAAATATTGCGAAATTGATATAGCAAACTTTCACAATCTTATAATTGCAGGCTGTTTAAACAGGTGTGATAATCCAATTAACAATAAAAACAAGAGGTTAATGCCAAAACATAAGGTGTGAAAACGACATGGTTTCTAAAAATTATTATTTAAATACAAATTAAGGCCAATTAATTGTGAAAGGCCCGATTAGCTCAGTCAGTTACGTGTCTAACTATCAATCCAGGTGTCTCGAGTTTGAATCCCCACCCCGCGACATTCTCTGTGATGACTGACATACAACATTGTGTCTCAATATTATTTGTCTCTCGCTGCTGATTCGAGTGGAAAAATTATCAGTTACTTGCGGTTGTTGGGTGTGCTCGAGTACTGGTTAACTTTTGCAGGAAACAGTGGTTAGGTTAACTGAACATCTATACAATAAACCCTCGATGGCAAAAAATGATGCTAAATATTCAGTCAACCATTAATTGTTCATAAACTCATTTTATTAATTTTATAATTAATAGGCAATTTAGTTTATTGATATATGGGTTTTTCACAGTCAACTAGGTCATTATTCTTGAATAGACATTTAAACAACCTCTACTTCGTAATGAAAAAAGATAGAGTAAAACCTTTGTTCCTTTATTTATTCATTAATACATAAAAGTTTTTTTTTACTGTTAAAATAGTGTTCTGGTATACAATTTATGAAAAATATTCATAAAATCATATAACATATTTTTTTTACGTGTAAGTTTGCATTGATATTGAAACCCTAATTAACTGAAAATGTTTAAATAAGTAATAAGGCATAATACTTTGTGATATAACATCCTGTCATAAACCATGGGGTCATTAAACCTGGGGTGATTACGCTTATTAGGGTACAATATGCACACTGTGGCAGGGTATTTCTCATTACCACATGGTGTGAATGTGGTGTGGGTGAATTATGAAAGCTCAGCAGGGTGCCAGTAGCTGGACAGTAACATACACTTTGTGCAATATACCTGTAGACATTATATTCCATGTGACACTCCCTATAAGGAGACACATTCATATATGTTCAGAGAACTGGTAGAATAGATAATCATCATATATCAAATTGGGTAGTAACACCATTTGAAAATCCAAAAGACAGTGCCAGTTATGTAAAACAACACAAAAAACCCAACTCATTCATGCTTCATCTAAATTTACTAAAAAGGGTATGAAATCAAAATTTTATCAGCCATTTCTCAGTACGCAACAATGGCCGCACCAGCTAAACACGATAAGAAAAGAGATATAATATTATTTCTTATTCTCTCTTAGACAGGTAAATATATGTAACAAAACATTTTCCCTTAAATTCCATTCCTGGTCTAATTAGTGTTTGTTTTTTTTTGATAATGTATTGACTGAGTAGCAAACAGTATATACCCTGATAGTACAGCATGAATGTGCAGGCTCGCCTGGGTCTACATCAACACTGACGGCAATAATTACTTTTTTTATCAAGCCAAAATTCAATCATCAATGTCAGGCTACATGATAAGATGTCAGAGTCGTGATTGATGGGTTTCGGATTTGATCTCTGGTTAATGATCGGTGTGACTGTTTAACAGTTATCATCTTTTTGGGTGAAAACTTCATAAGACATTGCTGTGACATCTCTGTATTATTTCTGTGATTCATTCTAAATCTTCTATATTTTCGTATTTTCGTCAGACGAAAGCATCATTACACAGTTTCCGCAGCTGCAAAAAACTTTCACATGTGTGAACAACTGTGCCGTCTCACTATTTCTCTCGTCTTCTAATTAATTTAACTAAGCTTCTGAAAATTCTGGTTCAAAGTTGTAGGCCACAAGTCCTTCTCCGTTACTAAAATCCATTTTATTATTCTTGCGAGTACTTTTACCGGTGACTATAATTGCACGTTTCTATATCTGCTGTAGCGTATAAATCAATTATGTTTTAAACCGGAAGTGCGGTTATGACGTCACGCAGTATCCAATATGGCGACTTCCACCACAAAGTCGATGTGCGAAAATGACCGTTACAAAACGAGCTGATATATCTTTATGGATTCGAATTTATGCATAATAATACTATTAATAGAAAGCTGAACTCATAGCTATTCATATTATCCTGTTTTATACACAGGGTTGCGTTCCCCTTTAAGGCTACCAACATCATAAAATCATCCTTAATACACTAAAACATTAAAATAACTACATCTTCAACAACAACTTAAACACATTAAAGATAGTAATATCGTCACATCATAATAAATACACAAACACATTAAAATCACAACATCAAAAACAACAACTTAAACACATTAATGCTACAAACATCATAATATCATCCTGAATACATTAAAACATTAAAATCACATCATCATCAACCAAAAACTAAAACACATTAAAGCGATTAACATCATAACATCATCCTTAATACACTAAAACATTAAAATAACTACATCTTCAACAACAACTTAAACACATTAAAGATACCTATACCATCACATCATCCTTAATACACTAAAACATTAAATTCACAACAACAATCTAAATACATCAGAGATGCCAACCCTTAATTACTGAAAATAGGAGTGCGGGCGAACGCTTGGTTTTTGTGGGGGGTCTGGGGTTCTTCCCACAGAATTTTTTTCAAGTTGTAGATGCTCGGAGATGGCATTTCAGCACTTTTCAGTGATAAAAAGTCATGTATTTATTAAGAAATATTTCATAATACCTGATGAAAAAGAGAATTGAGTGATCGAGTTTTATAGAATAAATTAAAAAAGCTGACAAACTGATGAAAAGCGAGGCTTTATTGAACATTAAAATTAAGCTTTATTTGGATTTAATTACCGACTCATCCACTGGTTGAGTTGTCGCAACCATTGTCGGTATTTTCCTTGACGACGACTGACACGTTGAACGGGTGATGTGCTGTTTTGTAGCAATGTTTTTTTTTCAAATCACCCATCCCACCGTGAGATAAAATAATTTCTGCATTGCAGACCTTGCACAATGCAATAATGTACCCCTATCTTCGATGTCGAAAAGCAAGGATATGCATCGGTGTAACTTTTAATAAATGCTTGTTTATGTTCGTACTTTTTTTTCTTTGGCGGTGTTGCATCCGCCATATTGGATTTTGAAGGTTGTTGATCGGCCTTTCCGGATCATCCGATATTGTTTTCGTAAATACTCGGGTATTTTCCGGATAACCTAATTAATAGCGCTTCTAGAAGTGACGTAGCGCGTACGGAAATGTCCGAACATCAAAACCGGTGTCAGTGTAAACGGTGCTGATTATTTGTTTTACCCTTGAAATTTATCCCGGACCATTTTTTTTTTAAAAATCGGAGACAAGTCATGGAAAATCGGAGAGCGGATTTTTCGTACAAAAATCGGATTCACTCCGCCAAAATCGGAGGAGTTGGCATCTCTGAATACATTAATGCTACCAACTTCATTACATCATCCTTAATACACTATAACATTATAATCACAACATCATCAACAACAACTTAAACACATTAAATCTACTAATATCATCACATCAATATAAATACACAAACACATTAAAATCATAACATCAAAATCAACAGCTTAAACACATCAAGGCTACTAACATCATAAAATCATCTTTTATACAGTAAAACATAAAAATCACAACATCATCAACAACAACTTAAACACATTAAGGCTACTCACATCATAACATCATATTTAATACACTTAAACATTAAAATCACTACATCATATTCAACAACTTAAACACATTAAGGCTCCTTACATCATAACATCATCCTAAATACACTAAAACATTAAAATCACTTCATCAAAAACCACAACTTAAACACATTAAAGATACTAATACCATCACATCATATTTAATACACTTAAACATTAAAATCACTACATCATCTTCAACAACTTAAACACATTAAGGCTCCTTACATCATAACATCATCCTAAATACACTAAAACATTAAAATCACTTCATCAAAAACCACAACTTAAACACATTAAAGATACTAATACCATCACATCATCCATAATACACTTAAACATAAAAATCACAACATCATCAACAACAATTTAAATACATTAAGACTACTAACATCATAACATCATCCTTAATACACTAAAACATTAAAATCACAACAACAACAACTTAAATACATTAAGGCTACTAACATCATAATATCATATTTAATACACAAAAACATTAAAATCACAACAACAACAACAACTTAAATACATTGAGGCTACTAACATCATAATATCATATTTAAAACACTAAAACATTAAAATCACTACATCATTAACAACAACTTCAAACACATTAATGCTACTAACACCATAACATCATCTTAAATACACTAAAACATTAAAATCACAAAAACAAAAACAAAATCAACAACAATTTAAACACATTAAGTCTACAAACATCATAACATCATCCATAATACACTTAAACATTCAAATAACTACATCTCCAACAACAACTTAAACACATTAAAGATACCAATACCATCACATCATCCTTAATACACTAAAACATTTAAATCACAACATCATCAACAACAATTTAAACACATTTAGGCTACTAACATCACAACATCATCATTAATACACTAAAACAATAAAACACAACAACAACAAAAACAATTAAAATACATTAATGTTACAAACATAATAACATCATCCTTAATACACTAAAACATTAAAATAACTACATCTTTAACAACAACTTAAACACATTAAAGATACTAATATCATCACATCAAAATAAATACACAAACACATTAAAATTACAACATCAAAAACAACATCTTAAAAACATTAATGCTACAAACATCATAATATCATCCTAAATACACTAAAACATTAAAATCACATCATCATCACCACAAACTAAAACCCATTAAAGCAATTAACATCATAACATCATCCTTAATACACTAAAACATTAAAATCACAACATCATCAACAACTTGAACACATTAAAGCTACTATCCTCATAAAATCAACATAAATACACTAAAACATTAAAATCAGAACATCATGAATAACAACTTAAACACAGTGAAGTTACTATCCTCATAAAATCAACATAAATACACTAAAAAATTAAAATCACTACATCATCAACAATAACTTTAACACATTAAAGCTACTAACATGATATTATCATTCTAAATACACTAAAATATTGAAATCACAACATCATCAACAACAACTTAGACATTTTAAAGCAAATTACATCATAACATCATTTTAAATAGATTAAAACATTAAAATCACTACATCAAATCAACAACTTAAAACACATTAAAGCTACTAACATCATAACAGCATCTTTAATATTCTAAACCATTAAATTCACAACATCATCAACAACAACTTAAGCACATTAAAGCAACTAACATCATAACATCATCCGTAATACACTAAAACATTAAAACCACAATATCATCAACAACACCTTAAACACATTAAGGCTACTAACATTATAATATCATCCTTAATACACTAAAACATTAAAATCACTACATCATAAACAACAAGTTAAATGCATTAAAGCTACTAACCTTATAACATCAACTTAAAAATACAAACACATCAAAATCACTACATCAAAAACAACTTAAAAACAATAAGGCTACTAACATCATAACATCATCTTTAATACACTAAAACATTAAAATAACTACATTTTCAACAACAACTTAAAAACAATAAAGCTATTTATATCATCATATCATCCTTAATACACAAAAATATTCAAATCACTACATCATAAACAACTTCAAAACATTAAGGCTACTCACATCATAACATTATCCTTAATACACTAAAACATTCAAATCAATACATCAAAAACAAAACTTAAACACATAAAGGCTACTAACATCATAATATCAACATAAATACACTAAAACATTAAAATTGCATAAAAAACAACAACTTAAAACACATTAAATCTACTAACATCATAACATTATCCTTAATACACTAAAACATTAAAATCACTACATCAAAAACAAATACTTAAACACATTAAGGTTACTAACATCATAACAACATCGTTAATACACTAAAACATTAAAATCACAACAACAACAACAACAACTTAAACACATTAAGGCTACAAACAACAGAACATCATCCTTAATACACTAAAGCATTATAATCAGAACATCATCAACAACAACTTAAACACATTAAATCTACTAAAATCATCACATTATCCTAAATACACTAAAACATTAAAATCACTAATCAAAAACAACAACGTTAACACATTAAAGCTGCTGAAAACATCACATCATCTTAAATACACTAAAACATAAAAATCACTATATTCAACAGCTTAAACACATTAAGGCTACTAACATCATAACATCATCCTTAATACAGTAAAACATTAAAATAACTACATTTTCAACAACAATTTAAACACATTAAAGATATTAATACCATCACATAATCGTTAATACAATAAAACATAAAAATCACAACATCATCAACAACAATATAAACACATTAAGGCTACTATCATCATAACATCTTCCTAAATACACTTAAACAATAAAGTCACAACAACAACAACAACTTAAACACATTAAAGCTAATAACATCATAACATCATCCTAAATACACTAAAACATTAAAATCGAAACAACAACAACAACAACTTAAACACATTAAGGCTACTAATATCATCACATCATCATCAATACACTAAAACATTAAAATCAAAACATTACCAACAACAATTTAAACGCATTAAGGCTATTAACAACATAACATCATCCTTAACACACTAAAACATTAAAATCACAACATCATCAACAATAATTTAAACACATTAAAGATACTAATATCATCATATCAAAATATATACACAAACAAATTAAAATCAAAACATCAAAAACAAAAACTTAAACACATTAAAGCAATTTACATCATAACATTATCGTTTACAACTAAAACATTACATTACAATCACTACATCATCAACAAAAACTTCAACACATTGAAGATACTACCCTCATAACATCATCCTAAATACACTAAAACATTAAAATCACTACATCATCAACAACAACTTAAACACATTAAAGCTACTAACATCATAATATCATCTTCAATACACTAAAACATTACAATTACAATTACAACATCACCAACAACAACTGAAACTCATTTAGGATACAAAGGTCAGAATATCATCCTAAATACACTAAAACATTAAAATCACAACATCAAAAACAACAACTTAAACACATTAAGCTACAAACATCATAATATCATCCTTAATACACTAAAACAATAAAATCACAACATCATCAACATCAACTTAAACACATTAAAGCTACTTACCTCATAATATCATCGTAAATACACTTAAACATTGAAATCACAACATCAAAAACAACAACTTAAACACATTAAGGCTACTAACATCATAACATCAGCGTTAATACAATAAAACATTAGAATCACAACATCATCAACAACAACTTCAACACATTAAAGCTACTAACATCATAATATCAGCATAAATACACTAAAATGTTTAAATCACTACATCAAAAACAACAACGTAAACACATTCAGGCTACTAACATTATAACATCATCCTTAATACACTAAAACATTAAAATCACTACATCATATTCAACAGCTTAAACACATTAATGCTACTAACATCATAACATCATCCTAAATACACTTAACATTAAAATCCTACATCAAAAACATCAACTTAAACACATTCAGGCTCCTAACATTATAACATCATCCTAAATACACTTAAACATTAAAATCACTACATCAAAAACAACAACTTAAACAAATTAAAGCGACAAACATCATAACATCATCATAATACACTAAAACATTAAAATCACACCACCATCAATAGCAACAACTTAAACACGTTAAACTACTTACATCATTACATTATCCTAAATACACTAAAACATTAAAATCACAACATCAAAAACAACAACTTACACACATTAAAGCTACTAACATCATAACATCATCTTTAATATACTAAACCATTAAAGTCACAACATCATCAACAACAACTTAAACACATTAAAGCAACTAACAAAAGTAAATCATCCTAAATACGATAAAACATTGAAATCACTACATCATAAACAACAAGTTAAATGCATTAAAGCTACTAACCTTATAACATCAACTTAAAAATACAAACACATCAAAATCACTACATCAAAAACAACTTAAAAACAATAAGGCTACTAACATCATAACATCATCTTTAATACACTAAAACATTAAAATAACTACATTTTCAACAACAACTTAAAAACAATAACGCTACTAACATCATTACATCATCTTTAATACACTAAAATATTAAAGTCACAACATCATAAACAACAACTGAAACACATTAAGGCTCCTAACATCATAACATCATCCTAAATACACTAAAACTTTAAAATCACTACATCAAAATCAATAATTGAAACACATTAAAGCTACTAACATCATCACATCATCCTAATTACACTAAAACATTCAAATCACAAAATCAAAAATAACAACTTAAACACATTAAGCTACTAACATCATAACATCATACTAAATACACTAAAACATTACAATCACTACATCAAAAACAACAACTTCAACACATTAAAGCTACTAACATCATTACATCATCTTAAATACACTAAACCATTAAATTCACAACATCAAAAACAACAACTTCAGCACATTAAAGCAACTAACATCAGAACACCATCCAAAATACACTAAAATATTAAAATCACAACATCATCAACAACAACTTAAACCCATTAAAGCCACTAACAGCATAATATCATCCTTGATACACTAAAACATTAAAATCACAACATTATCAACAACAACTTAAACACGTTAATGCTACTAACATCATTACATCATCCTTAATACACTAAAACATTAAATCACAACATCATCAACAACAATTTAAACATATTAAAACGACTAACCTTATAATATCATCCTAAATACACTAAAACATTAAAATCACAACATCAAAAACAACAACTTAAACACATTAAGGCTACTAACATCATAATAACATCATTAGTACACTAAAACATTAAAATCACAACATCATAAACAACAAGTTCAACACATTAAAGCTACTAACCTTATAACATCAACATAACTACACTAAAACATTAAAATCACAACATCATCAACAACAATTTAAACACATTAAGGCTACTAACATCATAACATCATCCTTAATACACTAAAACATTAAAATCACTACATCCTATTCAACAACTAAAACACATTAAAGCTACTAACATCATAACATCATCATCCATAATACACTAAACCATTAAAGTCACATTATCATAAACAACAACTTAAACACTTTAAAGCTACTAACATCATAACATAATCTTTAATACACTAAACCATTAAATTCACAACATCATCAACAACAACTTAAACACATTAAGGCTTCTAACATCATAACAACATCCTATATAAACTAAACCATTAAAGTCACAACATCATAAACAACAACTTAAACCATTAAAGGCACAACATCATTAACAACAAATAACATCAGAACATCATCCTAAATACACTAAAACATTACAATCACTACATCATATTCAACAACTTAAACACATTAAAGCTACTAACATCATAACATCATCTTAAATACACTAAACCATTAAAGTCACATCATCATAAACAACAACTTAAACACATTAAGGCTCCTAACATCATAACAACATCCTATATAAACTAAACCATTAAAGGCACAACATCATTAACAACAAATAAACACATTAAGGCTCCTAACATCATAGTTTCATCCTAAATACACTTAACCATTAATGTCACATCATCATAAATAACAACTTTAACCATTAAAGTCACACATCATCAACAACAACTTAAACACATTAAAGCAACTAACATCAGAACATCATCCTAAATATACTTAAACATTTAAATCACTACATCAAAAACAACAACTTAACCACATTAAAGCTACTAACATCATTACATCATCTTTAATACACTAAACCATTTAAGTCACATCATCATAAAAAACAACTTAAACACATTAAGGCTCCTAACATTATAGCATCATTCTAAATACACTAAACCATTAATGTCACAACATCATAAATAACAACTTAAACCATTAAAGTCACAACATCATCAACAACAACTTAAACAAGTTAATGCCACTAACATCATAACATCATCCTTAATACACCAAAACATTAAAATCACTACATCATAAACAACAACTTAAACACATTAAGGCTACTACGATCATAAGGCTATCAACACCATAACATCATCCTTAATACACCAAAACATTAAAATCACAACATCATCAACAACAACTTAAACACATTAAAGCAACTAATATCAAAACATCATCCTAAATACACTTAAACATTAAAATCACAACATCATAACCAACAACTTAAACACATTAAAGCGACTAACGTCATAATATCATCCTAAATACATTAAAACATTTAATTCACAACATCAAAAACAACAACTTAAACACATTAAGGCTACTAACATCATAATCTCATCATAAGTACTATAAAACATCAAAATCACAACATCATAAACTACAACTTTAACACATTAAAGCTACTAACATTATAACATCATCTTTAATACACTAAAACATGAAAATCACTACATCATAAACAACAATTTAAATACATTAAAGCTACTAACATCAGAACATCATCCTAAATACACTAAAATATTAAAATCACAACATCATCAACAACAACTTAAACAAATTAAGGCTACTTACCTCATAACATCCTCCTTAATACACTAAAATATTAAAATCACTACATCATGAACAACAACTTAAACACATTAAGGCTACTAACATCATGACATTATCCTTAATACACTAAAACATTAAAATCACTACATCATAAACAACAACTTTAACACATTAAGGCTACTTACCTCATAACATCCTCTTTAATACACTAAAACATTAAAATCACAACATCATCAACAACAACTTAAACACATTAAGGCTACTAAAATCATAACATCATCTTTAATACACTAAAACATTAAAGTCACTACATCAAAAACAACAACTTAAGCATACTAACATCATAACATCATCCTTAATACACTAAAACATTAAAATCACAACACAAAAAACAACAACTTATTATAAACACATTAAAGCAACTTACATCATAACATCATCCTAAATACACTTAAACATTAAAATCACAACATCATAACCAACACCTTAAACACATTAAAGTGTCTAACCTCATAATATCATCCTAAATACATTAAAACATTAAAATCACAACATCAAAAACAACAACTTAAACACATTAAGGCTACTAACATCATAACATCAGCGTTAATACACTAAAACATTAAAATCACTACATCATAAATTACAACTTAAACACATTAAAGCTACTCATATTATAACATCATCTTTAATACACTAAAACATTAAAATCACTACATCATAAACAACAACTTAAACACATTAAAGCTACTAACATCAGAACATCATCCTAAATACACTAAAATATTAAAATCATAACATCATAAACAACAACTTAAACCATTAAAGGCACAACATCATTAACAACAAAAAAACACATTAAGGCTCATCACATCATAGCTTCATCCTAAATACACTTAACCATTAATGTCACATCATCATCAATAACAACTTTAACCATTAAAGTCACACATCATCAACAACAACTTAACACATTAAAGCAACTAACATCAGAACATCATCCTAAATACACTAAAACATTTAAATCACTACATCAAAAACAACAACTTAACCACATTTAAGCTACTAACATCATTACATCATCTTTAATACACTAAACCGTTAAAGTCACATCATCATAAAGAACAACTTAAACAAATTAAGGCTCCTAATATTATAGCATCATCTTAAAAACACTAAACCATTAATGTCACAACATCATAAAAAACAACTTAAACCATTCAAGTCACAACATTATCAACAACAACTTAAACACATTAAAGCAACTAATATCAAAACATCATCCTAAATACACTTCAACATTAAAATCACAACATCATAACCAACAACTTAAACACATTAAAGCGACTAACCTCATAATATCATCCTAAATACATTAAAACATTAAAATCACAACATCAAAAACAACAACTTAAACACATTAAGGCTACTAACATCATAATATCATCATTAGTACACTAAAACATCAAAATCACAACATCATTAACTACAACTTAAACACATTAAAGCTACAAACATTATAACATCATCCTTAATACACTAAAACTTTAAAATCACTACATCATAAACAACAATTTAAACACATTAAAGCTCCTTACATCAGAACATCATCCTAAATACACTAAAATATTAAAATCACAACATCATCAACAATAACTTAAACACATTAAGGCTACTAAAATCATAACATCATCTTTAATACACTAAAACATTAAAGTCACTATATCAAAAACAACAACTTAAGCACATTAAAGCTACTAACATCAGAACATCATCCTAAATACACTAAAATATTAAAATCACAACATCATGAACAACAACTTAAACACATTAAGGCTACTAACATCATTACATCATCCTAAATACACTAAAACATTAAAATCACTACATCATGAACAACAACTTAAACACATTAAGGCTACTTACCTCATAACATCCTCCTTAATACACTAAAATATTAAAATCACTACATCATCAACAACAACTTAAACACATTCAGGCTACTAACATCATAACATTATCCTTAATACATTAAAACATTTAAATCACTACATCATCAACAACTTAAACACATTAAGGCTCCTAATATCATAACATTATCCTTAATACACTAAAATATTAAAATCACAACATCATCAACAACAACTTAAACACATTAAGGCTCATAACATCATAACATTATCCTAAATACACTAACACATTAAAATCTCAATACCAAAAACAACAACTTAAACACATTTAAGCAACTAACATTATAACAACATCTTAAATACACTCAAACATTCAAATCACTATACCAAAAACAACAACTTAAACACATTAAAGCTACTAACATCATAACATCATCCTTAATACACTAAAACATTAAAATCACAACACCAAAAACAACAACTAATTATAAACACATTAAAGCAACTAACATCATAACACCATTTTTAATACACTAAATTATTAAAATCACAACATCATAAACAACAATTTAAAACACATTAAAGCGACTAACATCATAACACCATCCTTAATACACTAAAACATTAAAATCACAACATCATAAACAACAATTTAAAACACATTAAAGCAACTAACATCATAACATCATCCTTAATACACTAAAACATTAAAATCATAAACAACAACTTAAACACATTAAAGCTAATAACATCATAATATCCTCCTAAATACACTAAAACATTGAACTCACAACATTAAAATCAACAACTTAAACACATTTAAGCTTCTAACATCATAACATCATCCTTAATACACTAAAACATTAAAATCATTAACAACAACTTAAACATATTAAAGCTAATAACATCATAATATCATCCTAAATACACTTAAATATTAAAATCACTACATCAAAAACAACAACTTAACACATTTAAGCTACTAACATCATAACATCATCCTTTATACACTAAAACACTAAAATCACAACATCATCAAAAACAACTTAAACATATTAAAGCAACTAACATCATAACATCATCCTAAATACACTAGTCTTAAACATTAAAATCACAACATCAAAAACAACAACTTAAACACATTAAAGCAACTAACATCATAACATCATCCTTAATACAGCAAAACATTAAAATCATAAACAACAACTTAAACACATTAAAGCTAATAACATCATAATATCATCCTAAATACACTAAACATTAAAATCACAACATTAAAATCAACAACTTAAACACATTTAAGCTTCTAACATCATAACATCATCCTTAATACACTAAAACATTAAAATCATTAACAACAACTTAAACATATTAAAGTTACTAACATCATAATATCATCCTAAATACACTTAAATATTAAAATCACTACTTCAAAAACAACAACTTAACACATTTAAGCTACTAACATCATAACATCATCCTTTATACACTAAAACACTAAAATCACAACATCATCAAGAACAACTTAAACACATTTAAGCTACTAACATCATAACATCATCCTTTATACACTAAAACACTAAAGTCACAACATCATCAAGAACAACTTAAACACATTAAAGCTACTAACATCATAACATCATCCCTAATACATTAAAACATTAAAATCACAACATCAAAATCAACAACTTAAACACATTAAGGCTACTAACATCATAACATCATTCTTAATACACTAAAACATTATAATCATGACATCATCACCAACAACTTAAACACATTAAGGCTACTTACATCATAACATCATCCTTAATACACTAAAACATTAAAATCACTTCATCATAAACAACAACTTAAACACACTAAATCTACTTACATCATAATATCATCCTAAATACACTAAAACATTAAAATCACTATACCAAAAACAATAACTTAAACACATTAAAGCTACTAACATCATAACATCATCCTTAATACACTAAAACATTAAAATCACAACACCAAAAACAACAACTTATTATAAACATATTAAAGCTACTAACATCATAACATTATCCTTAATACACTCAAACATTCAAATCACTATACCAAAAACAACAACTTAAACACATTAAAGCTACTAACATCATAACATCATCCTTAATACACTAAAACATTAAAATCACAACACCAAAAACAACAACTAATTATAAACACATTAAAGCAACTAACATCATAACACCATTTTTAATACACTAAATTATTAAAATCACAACATCATAAACAACAATTTAAAACACATTAAAGCGACTAACATCATAACACCATCCTTAATACACTAAAACATTAAAATCACAACATCATAAACAACAATTTAAAACACATTAAAGCAACTAACATCATAACATCATCCTTAATACACTAAAACATTAAAATCATAAACAACAACTTAAACACATTAAAGCTAATAACATCATAATATCCTCCTAAATACACTAAAACATTGAACTCACAACATTAAAATCAACAACTTAAACACATTTAAGCTTCTAACATCACAACATCATCCTTAATACACTAAAACATTAAAATCATTAACAACAACTTAAACATATTAAAGCTAATAACATCATAATATCATCCTAAATACACTTAAATATTAAAATCACTACATCAAAAACAACAACTTAACACATTTAAGCTACTAACATCATAACATCATCCTTTATACACTAAAACACTAAAATCACAACATCATCAAAAACAACTTAAACATATTAAAGCAACTAACATCATAACATCATCCTAAATACACTAGTCTTAAACATTAAAATCACAACATCAAAAACAACAACTTAAACACATTAAAGCAACTAACATCATAACATCATCCTTAATACAGCAAAACATTAAAATCATAAACAACAACTTAAACACATTAAAGCTAATAACATCATAATATCATCCTAAATACACTAAACATTAAAATCACAACATTAAAATCAACAACTTAAACACATTTAAGCTTCTAACATCATAACATCATCCTTAATACACTAAAACATTAAAATCATTAACAACAACTTAAACATATTAAAGTTACTAACATCATAATATCATCCTAAATACACTTAAATATTAAAATCACTACTTCAAAAACAACAACTTAACACATTTAAGCTACTAACATCATAACATCATCCTTTATACACTAAAACACTAAAATCACAACATCATCAAGAACAACTTAAACACATTTAAGCTACTAACATCATAACATCATCCTTTATACACTAAAACACTAAAGTCACAACATCATCAAGAACAACTTAAACACATTAAAGCTACTAACATCATAACATCATCCCTAATACATTAAAACATTAAAATCACAACATCAAAATCAACAACTTAAACACATTAAGGCTACTAACATCATAACATCATTCTTAATACACTAAAACATTATAATCATGACATCATCACCAACAACTTAAACACATTAAGGCTACTTACATCATAACATCATCCTTAATACACTAAAACATTAAAATCACTTCATCATAAACAACAACTTAAACACACTAAATCTACTTACATCATAATATCATCCTAAATACACTAAAACATTAAAATCACTATACCAAAAACAATAACTTAAACACATTAAAGCTACTAACATCATAACATCATCCTTAATACACTAAAACATTAAAATCACAACACCAAAAACAACAACTTATTATAAACATATTAAAGCTACTAACATCATAACATTATCCTTAATACACTAAAACATTAAAATCACAATACGAAAAACAACAACTTAAACACATCAAAGCAACTAACATCATAACATCATTCTTAATATACTAAAATTTTCAAATCACAACATCAAAAACAACAACTTAAACACATTAAAGCAACTAACATCATAACATCATCCTTAAAACATCAAAACATTAAAATCATAAACAACAACTTAAACACATTAAAGCTAATAACATCATAATATCATCCTAAATACACTAAAACATTAAAATCACAACATAAAAATCAACAACTTAAACACATTAAAGCTTCTAACATCATAACATCATCCTTAATACACTAAAACATTAAAATCATTAACAACAACTTAAACACATTAGGTTAATAACATCATAATAACATCATAATATCATCATAAATACACTAAAATATTAAAATCACTACATTAAAAACAACAACTTAACACATTTAAGATACTAACATCATAATATCATCCTTTATACACTAAAACACTAAAATCACAACATCATCAAGAACAACTTAAACACATTAAAGCAACTAACATCATAACATCAACCTAAATACACTTAAACATTAAAATCACAACATCAAAATCAACAACTTAAACACATTAAAGTTACTAAAATCATAATATCATTCTTAATACATTAAAACATTAAAATCACAACATCAAAATCAACAACTTAAACACATTAAGGCTACTAACATCATAACATCATTCTTAATACACTAAAACATTATAATCATGACATCATCAACAACAACTTAAACACATTAAGGCTACTTACATCATAACATCATCCTTAATACACTAAAACATTAAAATCACAACATCAAAAAAACAAACTTAAACTCATTAATGCAACACAACACAAACACAATTACACTTAACTATTCAAATCATAACATCAACAGTAACAACTTAAACACATTAAAGCAACATAAACATAACATTAACATAGAAACACTGAAACATTAAAATCACAACAACAAAAGTAACAACTTAAACACATTAAATTTACATTGAAACATAATCAACAATAACCAAAACACATTACACTATAAAAATCATAAAACCAGTCTAACACATCAAAGCTACATTAATTATAATACCAACCGTATTAAAACATTAAAATCACACCAACAACAACAGAAACACATTTAACAACAAAAATCATAATAGCAACCTAAACAAGTTAAACAGAAAAAATCAAAACAATAACCTAAACATATTAAAGCTACATTTATCACAATACGAATCATAATACACCAAAGCACTATGAATCAAAACAACAGCAACAACGACCATAACAACAAGCTAAACACATTAAACAACAAAAATCACATTAACTTTCTGAAAAAAATACACCATAATACACTAAAGCAAATAAAAATCACAACAACAGCAACCTTACAACAACACAGGATGGAAACAACACAGAATAGGAACCCTGCAGGACAGAAATGGAACCACACAGGATGGGAACAACACAGAGGATAAGAACCCTGTAGGACTGGAAAGGAACCACACAGGATGGAAACAACACAGGATAGGAAACCTGCAGGACAGGAAGGGAACCACACAGTATGGTAACAACACAGGATAGGAACCCTGCAGGACAGGAAGGGAACCACACAGGATGGGAACAACACAGTATAGGAACCCTGTAGGACAGAAAGGGAACCACACAGGATCGGAACCAGACTGGGTAAGTCATCTCCAGGTGTAACCCCACCATTGATTTTTGTTCTTTATTCTATAGTAAATAATAAAAGTTTGAAGGCTTGTCATTCATAGAGGGTCCCAAATGAAAGAAGTGAAACCTACATTTTACTGTTTGTCAACCTCTGCACTATCAAAATATGATGAGAAAAGTAGGGGTCATGTGTCATATAAGAGATTTTTTTTCTGCTCAGTGTGTACACTGGTGACAAAGTGAAAGTAGACTTTCGAAATCATGAATTCATACCCCAATTTCCAAGCATCATTTTTTTTTCTAAATTCACAATTCAAACATGACAGTGCTATCAAAATGTTCAAAATACATCAATAATGCCATTCAAATAAAAAAATGAGCATTAAAAATAGGAAAATGCATTTTTAAAGAAGAAGAATTGAGGATTATTTACAACCGCCATTATGCGACTACCCCACGGAAGCACTTCCTTTTTGCAATGGTGGCACTATGCCTCCAACAACAAATAATGACAAGTTTCTGATAATGTTCCAGACTCGCTTTCTCTGGTCAGTAGAGATAAAATGGGTTACAACACAAATGGTCTTTACCAAAAAATAAAGGAAACTACAAAGATAAGACAAGACTGACAACATGAGATGTAAGTAAATGTGCCAAGAGACAAAGAACATTACTCAGGCAACTGGTATTGATTATTCACCTGATGGATAGAAACCTTTTTCAACACAGGACTGTTTAAGTGTACATATACATGGATTATCTATTTATATTGATGGAATACCTCAGAATGAATCTGAGTTGAACCTTCCTCCTTCTGCAAACAACTGGCAAATAAATGTTTCAATTTAGCTGGGTTCGAACCCATGACTTCAGCAATATGGAGTAAGTCGTCATTAGCCAATAGGACATTTAACCACTCAGCCTAATAGGACCAAGGGGAAAAACAACAAAAGTTATACCAAACAAAATTGGCATAATCGTTGTTTTGTTTTAGTCTGTTAATAGCAGGGTCTGGTTAGCTCAGTTGGTAGTTGTCTGATTATCAATCCAGGGGTTATGAGTTCAAATCCCCACTAATCCACAAACTCAGGGTTGACTGATATATGACGTACCTGATTGCCATTCATCTCTCATCACTGACTCAAATTTACAGTTATTTCTGGAGGTGAGTTTGCTCTAGTACAGGTTAACCTTCCAGGATCCAAGGAAAGAGTAATTTGGTCAACAGTTTCTGATTGTGTTAGCCCTTGGGGGAAATAAAAAATGATGCTTAATATGCAAACAATTTTGTCATCATTATTGATATTAGCTTTTTGTCCTTACTTTCGCTATTTCATTAATGGGAGTACAGAGTAACTGACTAAGAGTCAGACAATGTAGACCCTGATCAGATGAGTTATCTTTTGATGCCACAAATCATTATCTTGACCAGCAAGCCAAATGCTGATATATATATGAAATCTAGTATGCTCTTCTGTCAATGCTAGATGGAGAGACAGCTTAAATAATGAAATATAGTATGCTCTTTTGTCAATGCTAGATGGAGAGACAGCTTAAATAATGAGTCCAGTATGCTCTCCTGTTAATGCTAGATGGGGAAACAGCTTAAAGAATGAACTATAGTATGCTCTTATGTCAATGCTAAATGGAGAGACAGCTTAAATAATGAAATCTAGTATGCTCTTCTGTCAATGCTAAATGAAAAGACATCTTGGATGATAAAACCTAGTATGCTCTTCTGTCAAAGCTGGATGGAGAGACATTAAACAATAAAATCTAGCAGGGTATAGTGCATTCCTGACAGAGGTTGCAGGTGCAATCCCCAGCTTGATCTAATTCCTCTCAAAATATAACATTCAGTACTGTTACTACCAAGGAAGTGGACAGTTCAGTAATCATCTAAAATTAGTATAAACTAAACCAAGTATGCTTTTCACTCAATTCTAGATGAAGATACACATTAAATAATGAAACAAAGTATGCTCTTTTGTCGATGCTAGATTAAGAGACAGCTTTGATAATGAAACCTAGTTTGATCTTCTATCAATGCCAGATGGAGGAATGACTTAAACAATGAAACCAAGTATGCTCTTTTCTCAATGCCACATGGAGAGACGTACAGCTTTGATAATGAAACATAGTATGCACTTCAGTTAAAGCTAGATATAAAAACACCTTTAATAAGGAAATAATGAAATCAAGTATGCCCTTTTATCAATCCTAGATGGAAAGATACCTTCAATAATTAAATTTGGTTTGCTATTCTATCAATACTAGAAGGACGACACCTTAAATAATGAACCTAGTATGCTATTCTGTCAATACTAGATGGAGAGACAGCTTAAATAATCAACCTAGTAAGCTCTTCTGTCAATACTAGATGGAGAGACAGCTTAAACAATGAAATCTAGCATGCTCTTCTGTCAATGCTAGATGGAAACACAGCTTAAACAAAGAAATCTAGCATGCTCTTCTGTCAATACTAGATGGAAAGACAGCTTAAACAATGCAGCCTAGCATGCTCTTCTGTCAATACTAAATAGAGAGACAGCTTAAACAATGAAACCTAGTATGCTCTTCTGTCAATACTAGATGGAAAGACAGCTTAAACAATGAAATCGTATGCTCTTCTGTCAATACTAGATGGAAAGACAGCTTAAACAATGAAACCTAGTATGCTCTTCTGTCAATACTAGATGGAGAGACAGCTTAAACAATGAAATCTAGTATGCTCTTCTGTCAATACTAGATGGAGAGACAGCTTAAACAATGAAATCTAGTATGCTCTTCTGTCAATGCTAGATGGAGAGACAACATATACAATGAAACCTAGTATGCTCTTCTGTCAATGCTAGATGGAGAGACAGCTTAAACAATGAAACCTAGTATGCTCTTCTGTCAATACTAGATGGAGAGACAGCTTAAACAATGAAATCTAGTATGCTCTTCTGTCAATACTAGATGGAGAGACAGCTTAAACAATGAAACCTAGTATGCTCTTCTGTCAATACTAGATGGAGAGACAGCTTAAACAATGAAACCTAGTATGCTCTTCTGTCAATACTAAATAGAGAGACAGCTTAAACAATGAAATCTAGTATGCTCTTCTGTCAATACTAGATGGAGAGACAGCTTAAACAATGAAACCTAGTATGCTCTTCTGTCAATACTAGATGGAGAGACAACATATACAATGAAATCTAGTATGCTCATCTGTCAATACTAGATGGAAAGACAGCTTAAACAATGAAATCTAGTATGCTCGTCTGTCAATACTAGATGGAAAGACAGTTTAAACAATGAAATCTAGTATGCTCGTCTGTCAATACTAGATGGAGAGACAGCTTAAACAATGAAATCTAGCATGCTCTTCTGCCAATGTTAGATGGAAACACAGCTTAAACAAAGAAATCTAGCATGCTCTTCTGTCAATACTAGATGGAGAGACAACATATACAATGAAATCTAGTATGCTCGTCTGTCAATACTAGATGGAAAGACAGCTTAAACAATGAAATCTAGCATGCTCTTCTGTCAATACTAGATGAAAAGACAACATATACTAGAAATCTAGCATGCTCTTCTGTCAATACTAGATGGAGAGACAACTTATACAATGAAATATAGTATGCTCGTCTGTCAATACTAGATAGAGAGACAGCTTAAACAATGAAATCTAGTATGCTCATCTGTCAATACTAAATGGAGAGACAGCTTAAACAAAGAAATCTAGTATGCTCTTTTGCCAAAATGCTAGATGGAAAGACAGCTTAAACAATGAAACCCAGTATGCTCTTCTGTCAATACTGGATGGAGAGACAGCTTAAAAAAAGAAATCTAGTATGCTCTTTTGCCAATGCTAGATGGAAAGACAGCTTAAACAATGAAATCTAATATGCTCTTCTGTAAATACTGGATGGAGAGACAACATATACAATGAAATCTAGTATGCTCGTCTGTCAATACTAGATGGAAAGACAGCTAAAAAAATGAAATCTAGTATGCTTGTCTGTCAATACTAGATGGAAAGACAGCTTAAACAATAAAATCTAGTATGCTCTTCTGTTAATACTAGATGGAAAGACAGCTTAAACAATGAAATCTAGCATGCTCGTCTGTCAATACTAGATGGAGAGACAGCTTCAACAATGAAACCTAGTATGCTCTTCTGTCAATGCTAGATGGAGAGACAGCTTAAACAATGAAACCTAGTTTGCTCTTCTGTCAATGATAGATGGAGAGACATCTTAAACAATGAAACCTAGTATGCTCTTCTGTCAATGCTAGATGGAGAGACAGCTTAAACAATGAAACCTAGTATGCTCTGCTGTCAATACTAGATGGAGAGACAACATATACAATGAAATCTAGTATGCTCTTCTGTCAATGCTAGATGGAGAGACAGCTTAAACAATGAAACCTAGTATGTTCTTCTGTCAATACTAGATGGAGAGACAACATATACAATGAAACCTAGTATGCTCTTCTGTCAATGCTAGATGGAGAGACAGCTTAAACAATGAAATCTAGTATGCTCTTCTGTCAATACTAGATGGAGAGACAGCTTAAACAATGAAACCTAGTATGCTTTTCTGTCAATACTAGATGGAGAGACAACATATACAATGAAATCTAGTATGTTCTTCTGTTAAAACTAGATGGAAAGACAGCTTAAACAATGAAATCTAGTATGTTCTTCTGTCAATACTAGATGGAGAGACAACATATACAATGAAACCTAGTATGCTCTTCTGTCAATGCTAGATGGAGAGACAGCTTAAACAATGAAATCTAGTATGCTCTTCTGTCAATGCTAGATGGAGAGACAGCTTAAACAATGAAATCTAGTATGCTCTTCTGTCAATACTAGATGGAGAGACAACATATACAATGAAACCTAGTATGCTCTGATGTCAATACTAGATGGAGAGACAACATATACAATGAAATCTAGTATGTTCTTCTGTTAAAACTAGATGGAAAGACAGCTTAAACAATGAAATCTAGCATGCTCATCTGTCAATATTAGATGGAGAGACAGCTTCAACCATGAAACCTAGTATGCTCTTCTGTCAATACTAGATGGAGAGACAGCTTAAACTATGAAATCTAGTACTCTTCTGTAAATACTAGATGGAAAGACAACATATACAATGAAATCTAGCATGCTCGTCTGTCAATACTAGATGTAAAGACAGCTTAAACAATGAAATCTAGTATGCTCGTCTGTCAATACTAGATGGAAAGACAGCTTAAACAATGAAATCTAGCATGCTTGTCTGTCAATACTAGATGGAAAGACAGCTTAAACAATGAAACCTAGCATGCTCTTCTGTCAATACTAGATTGAGAGACAACATATACAATGAAATCTAGTATGCTCGTCTGTCAATACTAGATGGAAAGACAGCTTAAACAATTAAATCTAGTATGCTCGTCTGTCAATTCTAGATGGAAAGACAGCTTAAACAATGAAATCTAGCATGCTCTTCTGTCAATACTAGATGGAGAGACAACTTATACAATGAAACTTAGCATGCTCTTCTGTCAATACTAGATGGAGAGACAACATATACAATGAAACTTAGCATGCTCTTCTGTCAATGCTAGATGGAGAGACAACATATACAATGAAACTTAGCATGCTCTTCTGTCAATACTAGATGGAGAGACAGCTTAAACAATGAAATCTAGTATGCTCTTATGTCAATGCTAGATGGAGAGATAGCTTAAATAATGAAATATAGTATACTTTTTTGTCAATGCTAGATGGAAAGACAGCTTCAACAATGAAACCTAGTATGCTCTTCTGTCAATGCTAGATGGAGAGACAGCTTAAACAATGAAATCTAGCATGCTGTTCTGTCAATACTAGATGGAGAGACAACATATACAATGAAACCTAGCATGCTCTTCTGGCAATACTAGATGGAGAGACAGCTTAAACAATGAAACTTAGCATGCTCTTCTGCCAATACTAGATGGAGAGACAGCTTAAACAATGAAACCTAGCATGCTCGTCTGTCAATACTAAATGGAGAGACAGCTTAAACAATGAAATTTAGCATGCTCTTCTGTCAATACTAGATGGAGAGATACTAGATGGAGAGACAACATATACAATGAAATCTAGTATGCTCGTTTGTCAATACTAGATTGAAAGACAGCTTAAACAATGAAATCTGGTATGCTCTCCTGCAAATGCTAGATGGAGAGACAGCTTAAACAATGAAATCTAGTATGCCTTCTACCAATGCTAGATGAAAAGACACCTTTAAAAATGAAATCTAGTATGCTTCTAACTTAATACTACAGTTAAACCTGTGCAAGCAGTCCCCTCTATTAAGCAGCAATTTGTCTTAAGCAGTCACATTTGCTATTTCCGGTTTCTTTTTTTTCAGAGCAAATTCACCTGTATTATGCAACAACCTGTCTTGAATGGCCACTTTTGCTCCTTTCCTTCACTGGCTGTTTAATACAGGTTTGACTGTAAATAGAATCACCTTAAATTAAGAAACATAATATGCTTTGTTCTCATTACTAGATGAAAAGACACCTTAAATAACAGAACCTAGTATGCTCTTCTGCCAGTGCTAGATGGAGACACCATAAATACAGAACCTAGTAGGCTCTTCTGCCATTGCTAGATGGAGACACCATAAATACAGAACCTAGTAGGCTCTTCTGCCAGTGCTAGATGAAGACACCATAAATACAGAACCTAGTAGGCTCTTCTGCCAGTGCTAGATGGAGACACCTTAAATACAGAACCTAGTATGCTCTTCTGCCAGTGCTAGATGGAGACACCATAAATACAGAACCTAGAAAGCTCTTCTGCCAGTGCTAGATGGAGACACCTTAAATACAGAACTTAGTATGCTCTTCTGCTAGTGCTAGATGGAGACACATTAAATAACAGAACCTTGTATGCTCTTCTATCAATGCTAAATGGGTAAATCTTAAATAATAAAATCTCAATGTTATATGGAGACACCTAGTATGCTCTTCTCTAAATGTTAGATGGAGACACCTTTGATAATGATATCTAGTATGCTCTTCTCTCAATGTTAGATGGAGACACCTTTAATAATGATATCTTGTATGCTCTTCTCTCAATGATAGGTGGAGACACCTTTAATAATGAAATCTAGTATGCTCTTCTCTCAATGTTAGATGGAGACACCTTTAATAATGATATCTAGTATGCTCTTCTCTCAATGTTAGATGAAGACACCTTTAATAATGATATATTGTATGCTCTTCTCTCATTGCTAGGTGGAAAGACGCCTTAAACAATGGAATCTACTATGCTATTCTGTCAATACTAGATGGAGACACCTTTAATAATAACTAGTATGCTCTTCTCTCAATGTAGGGTGGAGACACCTTAAATAATGATAACCAGTATGCTCTTCTCTCAATGTATGGTGGAGACACCTTTAATAATGATAACCAGTATGCTCTTCTCTCAATGATAGGTGGAGACACCTTAAATAATGAAATCTAGTATGCTCTTCTCTCAATGTATGGTGGAGACACCTTAAATAATAATAACCAGTATGCTCTTCTCTCAATGTATGGTGGAGACACCTTTAATAATGATATCTAGTATGCTCTTCTCTCAATGTTAGATGGAGACACCTTTAATAATGATATCTAGTATGCTCTTCTCTCAATGTTAGATGGAGACACCTTTAATAATGATATCTAGTATGCTCTTCTCTCAATGTTAGATGAAGACACCTTTAATAATGATATCTTGTATGCTCTTCTCTCATTGCTAGGTGGAAAGACGCCTTAAACAATGGAATCTACTATGCTATTCTGTCAATACTAGATGGAGACACCTTTAATAATAACTAGTATGCTCTTCTCTCAATGTATGGTGGAGACACCTTAAATAATGATATCTAGTATGCTCTTCTCTCACTGTATGGTGGAGACACCTTTAATAATGATAACCAGTATGCTCTTCTATCAATGTATGGTGGAGACACCTTAAATAATGATATCTAGTATGCTCTTCTCTCAATGTATGGTGGAGACACCTTAAATAATGATATCTAGTATGCTCTTCTCTCAATGTATGGTGGAGACACCTTTAATAATGATAACCAGTATGCTCTTCTCTCAATGTTAGATAGAGACACCTTTAATAATGATATCTAGTATGCTCTTCTCTCAATGTTAGATGGAGACACCTTTAATAATGATATCTAGTATGCTCTTCTCTCAATGTTAGGTGGAGACACCTTTAATAATGATATCTAGTATGTTCTTCTCTCAATGTTAGGTGGAGACACCTTTAATAATGATATCTAGTATGTTTTTCTCTCAATGTTAGGTGGAGACACCTTTAATAATGATATCTAGTATGCTCTTCTCTCAATGATAGGTGGAGACACCTTTAATAATGAAATCTAGTATGCTCTTCTCTCAATGATAGGTGGAGACACCTTTAATAATGATACCTAGTATGCTCTTCTCTCAATGATAGGTGGAGACACCTTTAATAATGATACCTAGTATGCTCTTCTCTCAATGTTAGATGGAGACACATTTAATAATGATATCTAGTATGCTCTTCTCTCAATGTTAGATGAAGACACCTTTAATAATGATATCTTGTATGCTCTTCTCTCATTGCTAGGTGGAAAGACGCCTTAAACAATGGAATCTACTATGCTATTCTGTCAATACTAGATGGAGACACCTTTAATAATAACTAGTATGCTCTTCTCTCAATGTATGGTGGAGACACCTTAAATAATGATATCTAGTATGCTCTTCTCTCACTGTATGGTGGAGACACCTTTAATAATGATAACCAGTATGCTCTTCTATCAATGTATGGTGGAGACACCTTAAATAATGATATCTAGTATGCTCTTCTCTCAATGTATGGTGGAGACACCTTAAATAATGATATCTAGTATGCTCTTCTCTCAATGTATGGTGGAGACACCTTTAATAATGATAACCAGTATGCTCTTCTCTCAATGTTAGATAGAGACACCTTTAATAATGATATCTAGTATGCTCTTCTCTCAATGTTAGATGGAGACACCTTTAATAATGATATCTAGTATGCTCTTCTCTCAATGTTAGGTGGAGACACCTTTAATAATGATATCTAGTATGTTCTTCTCTCAATGTTAGGTGGAGACACCTTTAATAATGATATCTAGTATGTTTTTCTCTCAATGTTAGGTGGAGACACCTTTAATAATGATATCTAGTATGCTCTTCTCTCAATGATAGGTGGAGACACCTTTAATAATGAAATCTAGTATGCTCTTCTCTCAATGATAGGTGGAGACACCTTTAATAATGATACCTAGTATGCTCTTCTCTCAATGATAGGTGGAGACACCTTTAATAATGATACCTAGTATGCTCTTCTCTCAATGTTAGATGGAGACACATTTAATAATGATATCTAGTATGCTCTTATCTCAATGTTAGATGGAGACACCTTTAATAATGAAATCTAGTATGCTCTTATTTCAATGTTAAGTGAAGACACCTTTAATAATGATATCTGGTATGCTCTTCTCTCATTGTTAGATGGAGACACACCTTTAATAATGATATCTAATATGCTCTTATCTCAATGTTAGATGGAGACACCTTTAATAATGAAACCTAGTATGCTCTTCTAAAGGCTAAAGGCTACAATGTCAAGCCCACCAATACAGATCTGTGACCAAATGTTGTCTTTTAATGGTGAACATTTATGGCATTTACAAAATGGAGCGGACACCAAATTTTGAACCTATGTCTGACCTAGAACTTCTGAATGTGACCTTGAGTTTTGAACTATGACCTGGGTTTCAGCGTGACACAACTTTTTACTGTAATGTTCATTTCTGTTGTGTAATTTATAATTGTCAAGTGGATTGCAAGATATGGAGACGACATGAAATTTTGTACATAATTCTGACCAGTGTGAGCTTGGTCATTGCACGCAACACATTGCCTGATTATAGTGAACATTTGTGCAATGTTATTTCAAACCCTTGTCTAGTGGTTTACAAGATATTGAACCTCTCAGTGTGACCTTGAACTTCGAGTTATGGACCCGAATCTTGCAGGCACCACTTTGACTTATTCTGAACATTTGTGCCATGTCACTTCAAAGTTACATCCTGGACAAGATTGCACAGACACACACACTGAACTGAAAAATGTTCTCATACTTTCATTTTCAGTACATGTACAATCATGTACATTCTAAGTCTTGTTTGTTTGTTTTTTGAATAAGAGTAAAACTACCTTCAAAATAGTTTCAAGGGAAATGTATCAAGGAAGTTTCAAGAGAAATGTATCAAGGTAGCATCAAGGAAAATGTATTGAGGTAGCTTTAAGCAAAATGTATCAAGGTAGCATCAAAGTAAATGTATCAAGGTAAAATCAGGGTAAATGTATCAGAGTAGTTTCAATGGAAATGTATCAAGGTAGCTTCAAGGGAAATGTATCAAGGGAGCTTTTAGGGAAATGTATCAAGTTAGCTTCAATAGAAATATATCAAGGCAGCTTCAAGGAAAATGTATCAAGGTAGCTTTAATGGAAATGTATCAAGGTAGCATCAAGAGAAATGTATTGTTGGAAATGTATCAAGGAAGCTTAAAGGGAATATATCAAGGTAGCTTAAAGGGAATTATATCAAGGTAGCTTCAATGGAAATGTATCAAGGTAGTAGCTTCAATGGAAATGTATCAAGGTAGCTTCAACGGAAATGTATCAAGGGAGCTTTTAGGGAAATGTACCAAATTAGCTTCAATAGAAATGTATCAAGGTAGCATCAAGAGAAATGAATTGTTGGAAATGTATCAAGGAAGCTTAAAGGGAAATATATCAAGGTAGCTTAAAGGGAATTATATCAAGGTAGCTTCAATGGAAATGTATCAAGGAAGTAGCTTCAATGGAAATATATCAAGGTAGCTTAAAGGGAAATATATCAAGGTAGCTTAAAGGGAAATATATCAAGGTAGCTTAAAGGAAAATATATCAAGGTAGCTTCAATGGAAATGTATCAAGGTAGCTTAAAGGGAAATATATCAAGGTAGCTTAAACAGAAATATATCAAGGTGGCTTTAAGGGAAATGTATCAAGGTAGCTTAAAGGGAAATATAGTTTCAAGGGAAATGTTTCAAGGGAGCTTCAATTTTATTTTATATTTTTTGAATGGGGTGTAATGCCATTTTCGACACATTTCAGGTTGTATATGGCATATCCAGTTTTACTGCTGGAGGAAGACCTCAGACTGAGTAGAACCACCATTCTTCGGTAAGTAAATGGAAACTTTCTCACATAAAGTTTTTGGAGCGAGCGGGACTCGAACCTACAACCTTAGCGGTGAGAGGTAAGTAATCTTGAGACTGCGCCTTAGACCATCAGGGAGCTTCAAGAGAAATGTAACAAGGTAGCTTTATGGGAAATGTATCAAGAAGTCAGGATAGTCTGTACCAATCTATCTATAGGATTCTAAATAGAGGTAACAGTTGGAGACTAAAACATAAAAAGACACCATTAAAGACCGATGAAAAGTCTCTCTGAGTTCATCTGTACTTAATTTTAAAGAAGTTTTTCCTGTTATAGTTATAATTGGTTTCATTTTATCCATCAATTTCTCAGCAAGAAAAAAAGTATTTCAAGAAATTCAAAATTTTGAAATTGGCAAAAAACATCCCCCTCTCCTGCAATATAATTATCATGCCTATACATACCCACTGACCCTGTATTGTCATAAGGATTTATATTTAAACATGCCAAGATAATAGATTAAAAATGGATTTTCATCTTAGAAAGAGTCTTAATGATGATGAGAAGGTCATCAAGCAGTATTTCAGTGCTGTCTATTTTTAGAATGGGGATTTCGTTTCAAGTTTACCACTCCAATTAAAATATTGCTTATGTCACGTTTTTGTTGATTTGCCATACCAAACAAGTAATTAACTTGATACCACCATAATTACCTCATAATCAGAACTTTACATCTCAGCAAAAAAGAAAGTCCATTTTACTCCAGAGAAAAGCAAAGAATACAAACTTTAATTATTTTTACTAAAATAACCTAGTAGCCAAAAATATATGATTTAATTGGGTAAAATAGGTCATTACTTTAAAAAGAATATAAATATAAATACATATATAGAGAATAATTTAGGTTTTGGGAATTGCAGTTGAAGAGTTATTTTATCAATAATTTGAGGGTCGTCCCAGAACTTCATAGATTATTTTTATACAATAACATACATTTAACAAGAAGCCCAGTAAGGCTATTACTACTATATATGATTTTTTGTGCTCTGTTATTTCTTTTTTTTTCTTTCTTTTTTTTCTTTTTCTTTTTTATGCTCTTTCAATTATTTTTTAGAGCTTTATGTTTTCTTTTTTATGCGCTTTCAATTATTTTTTAGAGCATTATGTTTTTTATGCTCTTTTAATTATTTTGTTAGAGCTTTTTTTTTCTTTTAGAGCTTTTTTTTTTTTAAATACATGTTATCAGAACAATAACTATAAGAACAGTAATTTTTATTTGTATATTTGTGTGTTTGTTTGTTTGTTTGTTTGTATGTATGTTTGTGTATGTTTTTGTGTATGTGTGTGTGTGATTGTGCGTACTTGTGTGTACTTGTGTGTGTGTGTGTGTGTGTGTGTGTGTATGTATGTGTATGTTTGTGTATATGTTTGTGTATATGTATGTGTTTATGTATATGTATGTGTTCGTTCACAGAGCTCTTGCAGTGTCCATATTCACAGTATTTAACTGAATTAACATTTTTTACTGAACTTTCACATTTTCAATGTAAATCTCATATAATGTTGTGCTCTTACAATGCTTTTATCATATAAAATTGAATTCTCTTGTTGTTTATGTTGATCTCATACAATGATGTTGTTGTTTATGTTGATCTCATACAATGATGTTGTTGTTTATGTTGATCTCATACAATGATGTTGTTGTTTATGTTGATCCCATACAATGATGTTGTTGTTTATGTTGATCACATACAATGATGTTGTTGTTTATGTTGATCCCATACAATGATGTTGTTGTTTATGTTGATCCCATACAATGATGTTGTTGTTTATGTTGATCACATACAATGATGTTGTTGTTTATGTTGATCCCATACAATGATGTTGATTATGTTGATCTCATATAACAGTGTTGTCATACAATGTTGATCTCCTTCAATGTTGATCTCATTCACTATTGATCTCATACAATATTGATCTGATCTAATACAATGCTGATCCCTTCCAATGGTGACCTTATATAATGTTGATCTCATTCAATGATAATCTATTACAATGCTGTATTCATATATTTTTAATCTCAAACAATACTGATCTCATACAATTTTTATCCTTCCAATGGTGATCTCATATATTGTTGATCTCATACAATGTTGATATTGTCCAGTATTTTGTCTCCTGGAGACTAACATTTCTACCCTGGTGAAGTATCATTTATTCGAGATAATGTAACAACTTATCAGCCATAAGTGTCTTAAACGCCTGTAAAAAAAAAGAAAACAAATTAAGCTTACAGATAATTTAAAATTATATCATAAAACGTAATACATAATAATACTTCATGTATAGAATAGAATGAATGAATAGCGTTTTACGGGGTACCAACGCATTATAGGTTATTCGACGCCAACAGGAAGGAAGATTCCAGGTTCACTCTACATGTACAAAAACAACAAATTAACATACAGATTTAAAAAAATACACCATCAAATGAATTTGCAGAATGAACCTAGAACCTTGATACCTGCAGAACTGCAGAATTCAGCAAATTCTATTGTATTACTCAAACTGTCCCTTCTTACGACATGTATGAACCACAGTGGTCCTATTCTTGCCAACACTCATATGGCTCCCTGAAACCACACAGGGGTTGATAATTTAACCACAATAGTGAACATGACAAAAAATGATAAAATGAACATGACACCCATTTGGAAGATTCCTACCCCTCTGCAGAGATTGGCAGTGATTCTATTCTTAGCCGAAACCACATGGGCTTACTTCATGTATAAGAATGGTACAGTGCTTTCCTCCATGGCAAGGTGGTCTAACACATTGTCATCTGACAACCACTTTGAGAATGTTTGCCAGTTACTTGCGGAATAATGATGGTTCAATTGAAATTTATTCTGAGGTCTTCCTCCACCAATAATACTGGATATGCCACATGTAACCTGTTCTGTATTGATGATGCATTGAAAAAAACTGGTAAATAACACAAGAGCCAAAACAAAATGTTCAACTTCACTTCATGCTCTATAACTCTAACTGTTATGGACTTTAAAAGTTATGAAATAATAATGTGGCCATGTATCTGAAGTCTTATCAAGGAGGAGTTGCCCCACCATCTTTAAATGAGTTTAAACTTTAGATACTGGTTTTTCAGAGATATTGTTAGACAATTTATAAATAATCAGCTACTTCACTTTTGTATTTATACAGTAAGATGTGTATACATGTATAAGTTTTTATTTACTCTCACACTTTGAACAAGTAACTTTGGCGAGTTATACAGTTAGATCCCAAATCACTTCTCTTATGTATTTACACATTTATATAACCAGTCATTTATACAGTAAGACAAGCAGTCACTTCTCTATTGTATTTTTACAATTAGACCAGTCACTTCTCTATTGTATTTATACAGTTAGATAACCAGTCACCTCTCTGTTGTATGTGTAAGTTAGATAGTCAGTCACTTCAATATTGTATTTATACAGCCAAGCAAAAATTCACTTTTCTGTTGTGATTATACAACTAGACAGTATGACAACTAGTCATTTATTTATTTATTTAATTTATGCAGTTAGATAACCAGTCACTTCTGTGTTGTATTTATACAGTTAGATAACCAGTCCCTTCTCTGTTGTATTTATAGAGTTAGATAACCAGTCCCTTCCCTACTATATTTATACAGTTAGATAACTAGTCACTTCTCTGGTGTATTTATAATTAGATAACCAGTCACTTCTCTATTGTATTTATACAGTTAGATAACCAGTCACTTCTCTGTTGTATTTATACAGTTAAATAACCAGTCCCTTCCCTACTGTATTTATACAGTTAGATAACTAGTCACTTCTCTGGTGTATTTATAATTAGATAACCAGTCACTTCTCTATTGTATTTACACAGTTAAATAAAGTCACTTCTCTGTTGTATTTATAGTTAGATAACCAGTCACTTCTCTATTGTATGTATATGCAGTTAGATAACCAGCCACTTTGTAAGTTAGATAACAAGTCACTTCTCTATTGTATTTATAGTTAGATAACCAGTCACTTCTCTATTGTATTTATAAGTTAGATAACCAGTCACTTCTCTGTTGTATTTATAGTTAGATGACTAGTCACTTGTCTATTGTATTTATATACAGTTAGATAACCAGTCACTTCTCTATTGTATTTATATACAGTTAGATAACCAGTCACTTCTCTGGTGTATTTATAGTTAGATAACCAGTCACTTCTCTATTGTATTTATATACAGTTAGATAACCAGTCACTTCTCTATTGTATTTATATACAGTTAGATAACCAGTCACTTCTCTGTATGTATACTGCTAGACAAATAATCACCTCCTGTTGTATTTATACAACTAGATATAAGTAAATCATTGTAGTTAATTTACTTACCTTTTTTGTTATAATCTATGGTAGTCATTTTTTTGGACTGAGATGGAAGTTGTCATTCTGAAAAATATGAAGCAATGTTGTATTAATCATCAATATAACATGAAATTCTTACTAGAGTTCAACTTGAATAATAGTTATGCGGTACCAGTTTTAGAGAAAATATTCCTTTGAATACAAATTACAAATTTATAAAAATTCTTTGAGAGAATTGTGGTCATTAAATGTAGTATATAAATATGAAGCATTGAATGCAGTCCTTAAAAATAAGTCAACAGAGACACCAAGTACATGTTCACTTATAGAATCTATGTGCCATTGTATGCCTTTAAAAAATAATTTTTTCCTTATGTATAGTTTGTTTTTGTTTATTTGAGAAAGGTTGTAAACATACCATCAACTTTGTATCATCGATACAGGTAAGACAGATACTCAATCACGGACTTACGAAGGGTTTGCATTTAAAACAGTAATTACCCATTTGCCTATACCTTGCCTTATTATCAACAGAACTTGAATTAGCCAATTCAACAGTGACACATACGCACCAATGGATAAAATCCTACATACCAGTGTATATCTTCAGTCAGTTAAGTAAAACAGAATACCATAATACATACCTTTGTATCAACCTTGTGTCTTCAATCATCATTTGGGAATCAACACTAGAGGAGCTGAGTATTTGCGGGAATTTTGGAGAGTTTCTTTGTATATAGGTCCTTTGTATGTATATCCATTGTACATACTAGATCCTTTGTAGTTAGATCCTTTGTATGTAAATCCTCTGTACATAGATCTTTGTATGTAGATCCTTTGTGCATATATATTTATATGTAGATTCTTTAGTATGTAGATCCTTTGCATATAAATCCATTGTATGTAAATCTTCTGTATATAGATCTTTAAATGTAGATCCTCTGTACATAGATCTTTATATGTAGATCCTTTTTACATAGAACCTTTAGTATGTAGATCCTTTGTATGTAGATCCTTTGTACATAATTATATAATTGTATGTAGATCCTTTAGTATGTAGATCCTTCGTATGTAGATCCTTTGTATGTAAATCCTCTGTACATAGATCTTTGTATGTAGATCCTATGTATGTAGATATTTGTATATATATCCTTTGCATGTAGATCTTTGTATGTAGATCATATTTTGGCTGTCACATTTTTGTGTGTAGATTACATTTTCTTTTTGCATGTAGCTTACTTTGATTGCAATCTGTTGTATGAAGATCACATTTTTGTGTGTAGACTGATGATCATAGTTCTGTATGTAGATTGAAGATCACATTTTTGTATGTATATTGATGATCATAGTTCTGTATGTAGATTGAAGATCACATTTTTGTATGTAGACTGGAGAATACATTTTTGTATGTAACTCACTTTCATTGAAATATGTAGATTGGATATCACATTTTGTATGAAGATTGAAGATCACATTTTTGTATGTAGACAGGAGATCAAATTTTTGTATGTAACTCACTTTCATTGAAATATGTAGATTGGATATCACATTTTGTATGAAGATTGAAGATCAAATTTTTGTATGTAGACAGGAGATCACATTTTTGTATGTAGCTCACTTTCATTGAAATTATGTAGATTGAAGATCAAATTTTTGTATGAAGATTGAAGATCACATTTTTGTAGGTACATGTAGATCACTTTCGTTGTAAATAGATCACTTCTTGTATGGGAAGATAATACTTAAACACATCATATTCTGTTAATAGTCCATTTTTTTAATACATCATTTCTGGTCCTTCATCAATATTGTCTACTGAATAAGTCACACTAATCAACCGTATTACCCCGTATAAGTGCTCTTCCCCTCATAAACACCCCGACTTCCCCACCACCAATTTTGAAGCAAAATGTTTTTCAAAAAATTGGGGGTGGGGTAGGGGGAAGAAGTGTTATCAGTAAAAAGAACCCTTTTGTGATGTATATTTGCACATGAAACAATTATCAAACACAATATTGTTCGGGTTTTATTGAACCAAAATAAATCCCCATTAACAAAAATGCACCTGGGGACATTTGGGGGAATACGGTATCATGTACATGTAGTTGTCAATCAAATTTCTTATTGCTCTGAGAACTTTGTTTTGTGTGTGTTTTGTGTTTGTGCTTGTAAACTTTTAACATTTAAAGACAACATTTCAAACATATATACAATAGGTTTAAAAAGAAAACATATAAAACCAGGGCTAAAGAAATCACTTCCATTTTGTAACGCACACCCAGTTTTTTAAAGACTGACAGAGAAAATATCTTTGCCTTTTCTAAGTATATAAATTTCAATTTATTAATTTATATACTGTATCTGGAACGGATGGAGTTAAGAAGGGGTCCACTGGAATAATATAATATAATATGTGCAATTTATGTTTTCACGGTAATATGCAGTTTCCTGAGCCCAGGTCAGGTCAATACATGAAATACTGAAATATTACATAACAATACATATCCTCTACCAGTTTCAACTTCTTGCAAACAAAATTGGATATCTTACTGTATTCACGATATACATTTAGTTACACTGGGGATGGAGTGGTGGGGAGGGGCGTGGGTTACCAACATTTTCAATGAAACATCGTTCCATTGCTGGCAATATATTTCTCATTTTTTTGGACATAGCTGGGCTCAAACCCATGACATCAGCAGATGTCAGTGATCTTGCGACAGTGCTTTAGACCACTGACATTTACTGAATCTGATTTGTATCAAAGCATAGTAAGCATTTGTTACAAGGGTAAACAAACATGGCTTATAGTCAGCCATATTCCATCTTTCTTATTTTAAAAAAAATGTATCGACATTTCAACTACACTGCTTTAAGGAAATGCAAAAATCCCTTTATTGTTTAGAGCAAATACAACTGAACTGTAATTCTTTCAGCAAGGAAATAAAACAAAATGGCCACCTGAATCAGCCATTTTTGACCAGACATAATGAAAAGCTTTACTAGTCATTTGGGACTCAATGGTCCAAAGTCACATCCTTTATGAGGCAGTTACATCAAGATGACATAAAAATGGCCATCAAACTTGTATCTTAATTTATGTTTGACATAATGGACAACAATGTCAAAATTTAGAATCCTACAATCAGTAGATAGACTGGAGCAAATGATTGATGAACAAACAGTAAACTGGTAGAGGATTTACATTCTTTTTTTTTTTTTTTTCCTTCTTCTTTTTTTTTTTTTTTTTTTCCTTTCTTTTTTTTTTTTTCAGAAATATGATATGGTCTTAAAGCTTCTGGGACGAGTTTCATCATCTTTATAATTTGATACATACTTACCTTTATTGTATGGTTGTTTTTTTCACATTAAAAGAATAACAACAAAATCATCAACCATAATCAAATCAGTGCTACAGATACACATTTAACTTAGTTATTAGTAATTTTATTTGATCTTATTTAAATAAAGCACTGTTATACAGTAAAGTAATATTATATATATTTTATTCAGGGCACATTATGATTCTCTGGTGTTATTATTGTAGACTGACAAACACAACCATTACTGTTATTTGCTTAATAACCTTGATAAATAAAAGTTAAAAGTGACTGTGACCTTTGACTCAGTGACCAGAAATTCTGCATCAAAGACAAATGCAGTTTCATCAAACACTACAGTATGATTTTTCATTACAGCAATACCTTGTTGACCTTCTTGTATGACCACTGCTGTTGTTATGAAATAACCAGCAGCCTTGACTTTCACCCACTGACTTTAAAGGTAGTATATCAGGAAAAATTGATATACAAAAATGTTATAAACACAATATTATTTTTGCATCCAATTATCATTAATGAATAAATGTCAATTGTTTGATATTCAAATATGTCTTAAACTCAACAAAATACAATATTTTAATTGGAGTGGTAAAACTGAAGTGAAATTCCCATTCTAAAAATAGACAGCACCTAAATACTGCTTGATAACATTCAGACTCTTTCTAAGATGAAACAAATTCTACAATATGTAACCAACATGTCGGATCAAATAGAAATCAAGTTGAAATCACGTCACTCATTTGATGAGTCGCAAAATATGTTGACATTTTGTAGCAGAAAATCTGTTTTAGTTTATCCTGGAAGCATGGGGAAGCTGGGAAACCCCATTTAAATATATTATTTTGGCTTGTTTAACTAGATATCTTTTTGGTAATATGGGGTTAATGAGTATATATAGGCATGATATATTAAAAAAAAAATTTTTTAGCCAATTAAAATTTAGAGAAATCCTGATATATTCCATTTCAATCCTGCATCTGAAGACAAATGCAGTTTCAAAACAAAGCCTAAAATACTGAATTTTCTTATCAACTAAAATTCAATATGTATATAATTATGTAAATTTGTATGGCATGGATATTATGGGGGGTTTTATTTGTGAAATATTAAAATCAATTCAATAAAAAAAATAATTTTGAAATCTTTGAAAACTATAGATAATCAGTAATATTTTGCCAAAAAGATTGACAAATAAAAAGATGAGGTTTTAAAAAGTTCAGAATTTTAATCAATATCTGAAACTTAAAACAGCTAACTTAACTTGCATCTTTATGGATTTGTTTTATGAGTTCTACTCATACTCACAGTTTATAAGGAAGTGTCTCAGAAGAATAGTGTCTTAAAATGTCATGAGGGCAAATTGAAAAGAATGATTGCATTAAATTTTCTATTATGAAGATACTATGAGAAGATTGATTGATTGAATATTTAGCATCATAATCTATGCCAATGAGGACTAACAGACGATTAGTTAACCTAACCACTGTTTCCTAACTCCTGGAAGGTCAACCAGTGCATGAGCACACCACCATCTCAGCAAGTAAACTGATAACTTTCCCACTTGAATCAGCAGTGAGAGATGAATGATAATGAGATGCAATTTCGTATATCAATCATCAGATGTAGACTGTGTTCAGGCAAGGATTCAAACTCACAACCCCTTAATTGATAGTCAGATATTCTCCAGAATGAGCTAATTTGGTCCGGCATTATGAGCAGATGATACATTATCAGTCACTATTTCACAAAACTAGAGTAAGTTGTAGATATGGATAAGATAAAAATAATAGAGGATTGTTGATTGATTGAATATTTAGTGTCATTTTTATGCCATCAAGGGCTAACAGATGATCAGTTTACCTAACCACTGTTTCCTGGAATCCTGAAAGAATAACCAGTACTCAATCATACCCCATCTATGCAAGTAACTGATAACTTTGCCACTTGAATCAGCAGTGAGAGACGAATGATAATGAGACACTATGTTGTATATCAATCATCATGGAGACTGTTGCCAGGCAGGGATTCAAACTCACAACCCCTGGATTGATGGTCAGATGCTTTACCAACTGAGCCAATGGGCCTGGCAAATGATAGAGAAGAAATTCATGGGTAGAGATACTTGTAATGTCAGTAGGAAGTAAAAGGAATACTTATAATGTATATGTATTTTCATTGTAACTTGATTACTAGTACAATGTATATCTAATACATGTAGGAAAGAAAATAGAAAAAGAGATTGGTAGCAAGAAGTGTCACTAGTTAGTGACAATTGCCCTCAATTTAGTGGTCTATGACTTACTATGAGCTTTGTGACCTTAGAAAAGGTTTTTCGTGAAAAATACAACCTTGACCTACTGACCTGACTTTTTCAAACAACATGTCAAGGTCATCATTTGTATCAATTTTCTTAAAAAGTCCCTCATTAAAAGTGAGATACAGATCATACACCAACACCACTTTTTATTAACGTACTTAAGGCTCTTTTTCATAAGTTTGACCTCTAAGTATAACTTTGACCTTTGAGCTTCAGAACTGGATCTTGAATAGGTTGAGTGTCAAGGCGATCATTAGTTATTTACTTATTTTACTTTGATTGTAAACAAGTTCTTACAACTTAGGTGAATCCCGCTCGAAGTCTTCCTGGTAAGAACCAGTACTAAGCATATGTGAAAGTGTCTTGCTCAAGGACATCACACATAACCATGGTGGAGGATCGAACCCACGACCCTCTGATCATTCATGCTACATCACTAGATACAAAATTTTGAATGATTAACGAAACGACACTTCAATTTTTATATTTTTAGTCACCAATCAGCAGACATAAAAACACTTCTATCATAAGCAAACAAAATTATATAACTTCTGATTTAAATGAGCTATATTTTGTTCATATACATAAAATACAGGTAAATGTTTTGCATCTGTTGTGTTCTGTTTATCAGAGATAATTCATATAGTTTTTAATTGGCATCTTTCCATCACATGTAGCAGACTCAGGCGATTGACAATATTTATACATAAATTATGGTCAAGAATGGCACCATTTTTACAGGTTATACAAGACACCAATAATGTTGGCCATAAGGAAGACCTTAATACTTATATATGTAACATCCAGTTTTATTAATGAAGGAATATCTAAAGGGCATATATATGCTTGAGCAGAACCACTGAGAGTATTATGAGAGAACTTTTGGTCTACTATGAGGCTCTCAAATAATAAACAAAGAATTGAGAGATGTAATCTGACCAGTGAAGTTAGCAGGCAAAACTGAAGAATGTCAATCAAGTAATCTTAATAGTGTTGTTCAAGAACCTGAGGACTGAGGTTTTGGGGAGCATTGGTGATGAGAGAGTATTGGTGACATTGGTGACGAGAGCGTTGGTGACGTGAGAGCATTAATGACATTGGTGATGAGAGCATTGGTGATGAGAGAGTATTGGTGGCATTGGTGACGAGAGCATTGGTGACGAGAGAGTATTGGTGACATTGGTGACAAGAACATTGGTGACGAGAGAGCATTGGTAACATTGGTGATGAGAGCATTGGTGATGAGAGAGTATTGTTGGCATTGGTGACAAGAGCATTGGTGATGAGAGAGTACTGGCAACATTGTTGACAAGAGCATTGGTGACGCGAGAGCATTAACGACATTGGTGATGACAGCATTTAGTGATGAGAGAGTATTCTGTGACATTGGTGACGCAAGAGCATTAACGACATTGGTGATGAGAGCATTTAGTGATGAGATAGTATTCTGTGACATTGGTGACGCGAGAGCATTAACGACATTGGTGATGAGAGCATTTAGTGATAAGAAAGTATTCTGTGACATTGGTGACGAGAGCATTGGTGACGATAAGTAATGGTGACATTGGTGATGATAACTTTGGTGACAAGAGAGTACTAGTGATGTCAGGATGCTATGGAGATTACAAAGACATTAAGGTGTCAATGTTGATGACTAGGGAGTCTTAAACTAAATACATGCAATAAAGGACACATGGATGGCTCGACCACCGGTGAACAGTGGTATGAAGAGAAGAGACCAATGAGTCTACCATGGACAAGATGATGTGATTTAGAATCATAACACAAACTTTAAACAACTTTGATAAACTTTGAGAATAATGTGTAAAAAGGTGTAACTGAGTATTAATCAGTGGTTTTATATAGAATGATATAAAATTATTGATAATTCATTAACTATTATTATATTGTTTATAATATACCTTGTCATTAAATTGTAAAAAGTTAATTGAAACGTGTTTTGTCAATTCTGTATTGTCGGGATTGCCCTACCTCGACCATCCTTTGACATTTTCCACATATTTTTGATGATTCAATCTGGGTTTGACCCCATGACCTCAGTAGGGAGATGCATGTGATCCTAAGACAGTGTTGCAGGGCATCCACCCAGGTGTACCCTGAATACAGTCAAACCTGTGTAAGGGGTCACCTCTATTAAGAAACCACTTGTCTTTAAAGCAGTAACAGTTGATATTTCTCATGCTTTCTATGCTTTCAGAGCAAATTAAACTGTACCAAGCAACATTACCTGTCTCAAAAGGCCACTTTTGTTGCTTTCCGTTCTCTAGCTTCCTAAGACAGGTTTGATTGTATATGAATCCATCAATATTCCACAATGATTGATTTAAACCTCCAAAAGTTTGATAAAGTTCAGGACCACATGACGGAGGGATTGTATAACATTTAAATATATCATTTTGGATTACGTAGCAAGTACGAAGAATCACTGCTATGGAGCTCAGCGTGGTAAGACAATTGTCCGACTGCAGATTTCTTTTCAATTAAATATGAATCTATACGGATTTGCTTCTAATTTATAAAACATCATTACAACATTGACTTTTCTCTTAGTTTATTTTATATGAATTCATTTCAGCTCACTTGCAAAGAAAGCTCAGAGCATAATATTTAAACCAGTCACTAATCCATTACTGAGGTAGAACCAGTACTGAGTGTTGTTTTTGAGAGGCCATCAGATCGAGCCTGGTATTGAACCCACAACTTCTGGTGTGAATGACCAACACTCTATCAAATGCACAATCTATCCCCTGCTTAACTTATTTGAAGCTGACATTTTCTACAAAAGGCCAAAGTGAAATGAGTGGACTATTGTCTCTTTTTTTTATTTAAAAATGTTCCATACTAGGATGCTAAAATGTACCACTTTGCATATTCAAATGATGAATACCAGAATGGTTCAAAAACCTTTGATTTTTCAACACCAAAGTGTACAAGCCAAAACTGTGAACCATTTTTAAAACTTGACAATGGTACAATTGTTTACTAACTGCTGGTAAAACACCCTTTAAATTGGGACATGAGTTTACTTGCATATTCTAATGGAGACCCAGGTTCCACAACTAGGTTTAACTTATTTAATGGATGTTGATTATAGTATGACTAAAATTGAACTTTACATTAAATCATGATTTATACAAACAATAAACGGACTGACGTAAGTTGCTATAAATAAACTTTAAATGAGGTTTGCTTCAACACTGGCATATCTAAACACCCCTGGCATCCTTTTATTTGTTGTTTACAATGTTGTTTATAATGAATACAATATAATGATTGAATATTAAGTAAGTATTAATATATTGAGTTTTATGCCATTGAGCACTAACAGATGATCAGTTGATCCTAAGCACTCTTTCCTGAGATCCTGAAAGGTTACATGTAACACACATTTCCACAATTAACTGATAACTTTTCCACTTGAATCAGTGACAAAAGATGATAATGATGTGTAATGTATTATTTCAATCATCATAAAGATTGTGGCCATGTGGGGACTCAAACTCACGACTGGATTGATAGTCAGATGTGCTACCAACTGAGCTAACCAGGTCTGGCATAATGGAGTCTAACATCATTTTGAATTTACAGTTACAATGAGCCATCCATAATTTGGTGGGGATGAGGAACATTGAATGATGAAAAAGCATCCTTTTTATGCCATCAAGGGCTAGTAGATGATCAGTTTACATAACCACTTTTTCCTGGGATCCTAAAATTTTAACCAATACTGCAGCACACAAATTTTCGCAAGGAACTGAAATTTGGTAACTTTCCCACTTGAACAGCGGTGAGATATGAATAACAATGAGATGCAGTGTAGTATATCAATCATCACAGAGACTGTGGCAAGACGGGGATTAGAACTCAAAGACTCCGGGATTGATAGTCAGACATGCTCCTGACTGAGATAACAGGGCCAATCAAACTGGGAAAAGCCAATGTATTTACTCGAATATCTGGCAAATATCTTGCAGACTTCTCGTATATAGATTTCAGGCCGGATTGGAGTCAAGACCTTAGCAGTGAGTGATAGAATGGTCTTAAGACTTTGCCAGTTATCAGAGACATCAGAGACTCTACAACATCCTTAAAAAGTAAAAACAGCATTGGCTATAAACATCCTTAACAAAACAAAACAACAGATACTATAAAAACAACAGACTCAGACTATCACATTCTTAACAAGTTAAAACAACTGAAACTATAAAACATCTTTAACAAGACAAAACAACCGATACTATAAAACAACCTTAACATGTTAAAACAACTGAAACTATAAAACAACCTTAACAATTTAAAACAACTGAAACTAAAAAACAACCTTAACAAGTTAAAACAACTGAAACTATAAAACATCTTTAACAAGACAAAACAACCGATACTATAAAAACAACTTTAACAAGTTAAAACAACTGAAACTATAAAACAACCTTAACAAGTTAAAACAACTGAAGCTTTAAAACAACCTTAACAAGTTAAAACAACCGAAACTATAAAACAACCATAACGAGTTAAAACAACAGAAACTATAAAACATCTTTAACAAGACAAAACACAAAGACCATCAAACCATTATAAATAAAATTGAATATATGCATATATACATTGTAACGAGAAATACTTTAGATATATATTATGTACATTGTTTTGACATATGTTGTATACGTATATGTATTTATATATTATATATATATTTATATCTCTCATAAGAACTATATGTGTGTTTACATAAACTTTACATGGATTTACAATGACTATATGGGTGTTTACATTAACTTTACATGGATTTACAATGACTATATGGGTATCTACATAAACTTTACATGGATTCACAAGGACTATATGGGTATTTACATTAACTTTACATGGATTCATAACTGTATGTGTGTTTACATGATTGATTGATCGAATATTTAGCATCATTTTTATGTAATCGAGGGCTAACAGACGATCAGTTAACCTAACCACCATTTCTTGGGATCCTGAAAGGTACACCAGTACTAGAGCACACCAAATCTTTGCAAATAACTGATAACTTTCCCACTTGAATCAGCGGTGAGAGACAACTGATAATGAGACACAATGTTGTATATCAATCATCATGGACTGCTGCCAGGCGGGGATTGTGTTAACATGAATTCCTTAGGAAATAATATGAACATTTAATTGTTTTGCATGAACTTAATGTTGATTTTCAATGGTTAACATGAGCTTGAGCATTAGTTCTAAACAGTATTTACCTGGAAAAAAAAACTGTTACAAGACAATGCTTTAATTTCTTCTTTTTTTTAATGGGGTTTAACACCATTTTCAACACATTTCAGGTTATATATGGCAAATCCAGTTTTACTGGTGGAGGAAGACCTCAGACTGAGTCAAACTGAGTAGTTCGTTACCACCGTCCTTCCGCAAGTAACCGGACACTTTCTCACATAAAGTTTTTGGATCAAGCGGGACTCGAACCTACAACCTTAGTGGGGAGAGGTATGTGATCTTGAGACAACGCCTTAGACCACCCGGCCATGGAAGACCCTTTGCTTTAAATTTAAAATTGAACAAGATCATATTTACACAAATGGACAAATAATGAGAATTTTACGTTTACCTTCAATATTCCCTTAGAGGGAATATATGCATCCCAGTTAACCTTGATTTATACAAACCTCTTAATTATAGGGTTAATCTATATCAACCATTACCAACATGGATAATAATAAATGAGAATAATACACAGTATCAAGCATGACTTCTATAAATGCTCTCTCATTATTTTTTAGTTATTTGTAAAAACAGCTGTCAGTCTTATGTCTTAAAGCATTTTATGGATCTTTTTTTTTTTTTTGAATGGGGTTTAACGCCATTTTCAACACATTTCAGGTTATATATGGCATATCCAGTTTTACTGGTGGAGGAAGACCTCAGACTGAGTCAGACTGAGTAGAACCACCGTCCTTCCGCAAGTAACTGGAAACTTTCTCACATAAAGTTTTTGGAGCGAGCGGGACTCGAACCTACAACAATAGCGGTGAGAGGTAAATGATCTTGAGACGGCGCCTTAGACCACTCGGCCACGGAGGACCCTTGTAATGGATCTAATAAAAGAAGAGAAAAAATAGTCTGTTTGCATGATTACATCTAATTACATTTGTTATAATAGTACAGTTTTTAATTGGGAATCATATTTATATTGTTTTTTAAACTTGTTTATAACACAAATTGTATGGAATGGACTATTAGCCAGCTGTTAATATAATTTAGGTTAAGTAAAATTTGTGTGTTTTCCATATTTTTTTCAAAAGATTTTTAAGGTATTTTTTTAACTGCTATATTTTTGTTTGCCCTAAAGGAATGTTTTGTTGTTTTGTTTTTATTTTTGTTTTTTTTTTTTGGGGGGGAGGGTTAATGGGGTTTAACGCCATTTTCAACACATTTCAGGTTATACATTTATATATGGCATATCCAGTTTTACTGGTGGAGAAAGACCATAGACTAAGTCAGACTGAGTAGAACCACCGTCCTTCCGCAAGTTACTAGAAACTTTCTCACATAAAGTTTTTGGAGCAAGCTGGACTCGAACCTACGACCTAAGCCATGACATTTAAGTGATTTTGAGATGGCGCTACTAAAGGAATGTTTAAGTCCCTAATGAAGTGCAGTAAGGGATAATGGATAGGCTAATAATTTTTTGGCCGAGAATATATAGTTTTTAATTTCTAATATGACATGCATATCAGCCATTATGATATTACATTGTTCTCCAATATTAACATAAATAATTCTTCTGTAAAAGATCAAGTAATACAGCACTGTTCCTTATAAACCATGACTGTAGTTTTTGAAGAAATGATCTTGTTGAAGGACATGTCCAGAGTAAATGAATGATAAATGATAACAGTAAGTACATAATGAGGTTGGGACAGCTTTAAAATAATTATTTTTAAATATTTTTTGGTTGTTAAAATTCCATGAATAATTCTGGTTTGAAACCATTGTAACACATTTTACATGATCAACATCAAGAGTAGATGTGGGTGAGGCTGACTTAATCCCGTGCAGAGTTATTGCCCTTGTTACCATATTGCAATTCTTGTGTGGCAAACTACTTTCACAGTTTTCAGATGAGTTACATGAAACTTTGCTTAAATAATCAACATCAAGTGTATGACATAAATGTTGTGATGCTGATTTATCTCCATGCAGAGTTATTGCCCTTGTACTTAGTTACACTGCTGTATTTACCATACTGCAGTTCTTGTGCAGCAAACATACTTTTCACAGTGTTCAGGTAATTGACTTAAAACTTTGTTATATATGTTCAATATCAAATGTAGATGTGTATGACATAAATGTTGTGATGCTGACTTAACTCCGTGCAGAGTTATTGCCCTTGTACTTAGTTACACTGCTGTATTTACCATACTGCAGTTCTTGTGCAGCAAACATACTTTCCACAGTGTTCTGGTAAATGACTTAAAACTTTGTTATATATACTCAATATCAAATGTAGATGAGCAGGACGCAGATTATGTGATGCCGAATAATTCATACTGGTGTATTTATCACCTTCAGTGACAGGTGTTTTTTAAATGTTTATAGTGATTTTGACCTAACATACTGCCTTCAAGTTCAATATTGAATATTTCATTCACTAATTGGGAGGGTAATTTATCAGATCTGTAGGAGATCTAAATGATTTTCATTGTTATTTTACCTCACATGGTACATCAATGGTAAATCCCCATATGTCAGCAGATAACAGTTTTTTTACTATTTCATGGAAATGTAATGTTGACCGGACTCCAGAGTTTTTATAAAATGACATCAAATAACTATTAAATGTTCCTGTGAGTAACAGAATTTAAACAGTCAAATGTTTATACATAGATCTTACATTATATATTTTATTCGGTATAATAAAATAAATATTACTGGTACAATTTGAGAGTGACAGTAATACTGCCAACCTTGTTTTAACAATGATTCTCTCAGGTTGACAATGGTAAGTATTTTTTATGCAACAGCAACCTTCTTGAGAAGTTTCCTGCTATTTTAGATGTGCATTTTCAGCACAAAATTAATGGGAATATATCACAAGTTTTCACTGAACTAAGTTGAGTGTTTAGTTGTGTTGTTTAACATCTTAATGATCATTAAACAAACTTAACCCTGAATAGTTTAAGCCAAATAAGTTGTTTTGTACGTTAATGTTTTGTATTCTATTAAAATGCTATTATTGTCTTGCTTTCAGTAGCAGCAACTATACCAACATTAATATCAGATTTATTTTCCTGGACACTGATTCAACCTCAAAGCATATGTTAGGGTAGCAGACAACAAGATGTATTTGCTGTTTAACAGTACTGAACTGTTCTCACTTGTTGATTTATATTGTACACACATTTGAATATAAATTCCTTTGAGTATCTAACTTTCAAAACATAATGATAACAAAAACCTGGCAATACAAAGGAAAGGACAAACCATTACAGCTCTACCCACCAAAGACCAGATTAGCTTGTGGGATCATGTTTCAGTGTCTAAGTGTCTCATAGCATTTTCCCCCTCCCATGTTCATCTCCTTGAACAACCAAAACTCACACTACCCAGTGGCCCTGTCCATACATTCTCTTGGAATGTTCCTTCTGTCCCTTTGTTTCAATGTCACTCACTCACTCACCACTCACTCAATCACAAATTTACTCACTCACTCTCTCTCTCTCTCTCTCTCTCTCATTAACTCACTCTCTCATTAACTCACTCATTCGCTCACTCACTCACAAACTTACTCATGCACACTCTCACGCACGCACGCACGCACACACGCACACATACTGTGCACTGAACTCACACATATAAGACATATGGGACACACAGAACTTTAAAGGAGACAGAAACAAAACATTAACCTCGCACACACAGGACAGAATCACACAAACAGACACACAGACCTCACACACATGAGACAGAAAGATACACACAGAACTCAGACACATTAGACAGAAAAAACAAAGAGATACACACAGATACACACATACAACATTGGGTAAATGGCTATTACAAGTGGATGGTTTCAATGAAGGTTAAAAAAAAGGCATATCATGCAGGTTAGATGTGCAATACAATACAATACAATACAATACAATACAATACAATACAATACAATACAATACAATACAATACAATACAATACAATCAATACAATACAATATTAAAGAGGCATTTTGGTGACATGCATACATGTATACTTGATACATTGAGTTTTACAACTTTTTCTGATATTCATGTTTTTAAAGATGTGATATTGCCCAGATACCACATCCTTAGTAATAGCAACTTTAATCAGATAAGGTGCAACACTAAATGTACCATGTATCTTTATCTGTCCACCAAAATATGGTTAAAAAAAGAATACTAAATATTACAAAATTATTTGATATGAATAAAAAAAACTATACATACAATAAGAGATATCTAACATGAAGTATAAGATATAAGTTCATAGAAATAACAAAGTGATAGCAGGATCCAAGTGTTAATTTTAAGAGATATTAGTTTTCAGAAGTCAAATGGGATAGAGGAGAGGGTGGGGGGGGGGGGGGAGAATGGGGATGGGAGCAAACATGAAGTTCAGGTGAATTAATGGCAAAATTCTTGCATTTCATATGCATCAATAAGCATTGGACATCAGGCAAAACAAAGGACCCTGGGTGCTGGCTGGCTTTGCCAAGTTGAGAAGAGCATGACGAGAGTGCTGCGGGACCCCAACACTGAAACGCGTCTCATAAACTAGTCAGGTCCTCAATCAGTAGATCTGAAAACTATGTCCCTTTTGTCCTTTGATGCCATTAATATTGTTATCCATTAAACTGAAAGTTGGACACTTAAAGTTTTGTAAATGAAGTACCCAAAAACTCTGAAATTGAAATTAAGATTCAACTGAAATGTCAAAAAAATTTAACTTTATTTACTTATTGGATGGGGGGGAGGGTAATATAAAAGTATAAGAACCATTACAAGCTTAAAAGGTAATTCAAGGTAAATTTTGTTCATTACACTCGTATGATATTTTTTATTTGACAGAGGAAATGGTTGTAAAGTTGACCCCAAGCTCAACTGTGAAGTACGCTCAGACTGTTTGTTAGTCACTCTTTTGAGTCCATTTTCTGGAACCATTACTACATATTTTCTGGAACCAACACTACATATTTTCTGGAACCAGTATACATATTTTCTGTTAGTCATCTAGTTGAGTCTAGGATCAAAACAGTCACCTGTAGCTTAAGTGACAAACTTATTTTTTAATGTTAACTAAATCCAAGAATTTCTATTTTTATTAATATTAAAGTGAAAGAATAACAAAAATCTCTATAAGTCACCAAAAAATTATAAGATAAGATAGGCAGCATCTAAAGCCTCATATTTTTAGATTAAATCCTATCAATACTGCTATTTTATGGACTTTTTATTCTGTTTTTCCTGTTTGTGTTTTATGAAATGTTTATTCAGAAGTTGAAGTATTTAATATACTTATCATACCCTGTCCTAAAGTCTACAGTAACAACCACATCATTTGTATAGACTAAATAAATAGTTTTTGGATTGGACAATTTCAAGTAATATAAGCTCAGTATTTTCAAACTTTTTCCTTTATTGTTTACATGGCCCAGTCGCAACCTCCCACCTCTGAAGCTGGAGGTCAAAGGTTCAAATTGTAGTGGAAGCACTTGGATTTTTTTCTGATGTGGCCGGTTTAGTTCAATTGAAAGGTACTGAATGATGCCTGGCAATGTTAGCTTTCGGGAAGTAACTGTGTACAACATAAAGGTTTCTCATGAGCCCAGTTTGGCTGGCTCTTTCAAAAGTGGTGACACTATAATAAATAAACACTGTTTTCATTCAAATCAATCACAAATATACCAATAATTATATTGAAAGTTTTTACAAAAACACAAATTTTTGGAAAGTAACAAATGTTACTGCTGAAAATTGCACTGATTTCTTCAAGTTGTGTGATTTTTATGGTCCTCACGGTTTTCGTCTGTCCGTCCGTTCTGAGGTTGAATTTGTTTGGAGTCAATAACTCATGAAACTGGGTCAATGAATTTACTTAACATTTCATTTGTAGCTATATTTATAAAACACAGGTTCAATATTTGTTAATGTCAATCAAATTTTAAGGGAGTTATTGCCCCTTTTTTATTTAATTTTCAGTTAAATAATGGTATCCGATGAATGAATTACTAAAATTATGTATTTTAGTTGATATTTGTTGTGTGGCTGTTTAATTAGCAAATACAGGTCATGTTTGATATAATTAATTGATTGATTGAATATTTAGCATCATTTTTATGCCATCGAGGACTAACAGACGATCAGTTAACCTAACCACTGTTTCCTGGGATCCTGAAAGGTTAACCAGTACTTGAGCACACCCGATCTCCGCAAGTAACTGATAACTTTCCGACTTTAACCAGCGGTGAGAGACTTATGATAATGAGATGCAATGTCATATATCAATCATCACTGAGACTGTTGCCCGGCGGGGAATCAAACTCACGACCCCTGGATTGATAGTCAGACGTGTAAACGACAGCTTATCAGGCCCGGCTGTGTTTGATATTAATTAATATTGGTAAAACTTTACAGAAGTTATGACACCTTTGTAACTTAATATTTGGTAAGATTCGCATCATAGCAGTGGCATCCATGAGTGACACATTAAGTTAGAATATACAATTAATCCTTGCAGGTGAAATGGTGAACAAGAGCTCATACAATGTACTAAAGAAATATTTATGTATTTATATATAAATCCTGTGCTAATAGCCATCACTGTGTTGCAGCTATTTACACATGTGTTGCATCTTAATGACTTTGGGTTCCCTCCATAAATTCTTTCAAAATGACGGCTTTTATTTAATAAACAACTTAGTTTATAAATCTTATGATTTTGTCACCAAATATCATTTTGTGACAATCACTATATTTATAGTAAGACATGATTGCTGTACTAATTATTTGGATATTTTCTTACTTTGTTCTACTCAAGTAGTCTACATAACTCTATCTAAATTAAAGTTTGTTTTGGGGTGTTTTTTTTATGTGTGTGTATGTGTGTTTTCTTTTTTAATGGTTCAACACCATTTTCAACACATTTCAGGTTATATATGTCGTATCCAGTTTTAATGGTGGAGGATTTGACCTCAGAAAGAATCTGAGCAGAATCACTGTCCTTCAGCAAGTACGTAACAGGTAAACTCATATAAAGTTTTTTACCTTAGCAGTGAGAGGTAAGTTATGAGATGGCGCCTTTAATAGACCACTCAGCCGTGGAGGACCCCCAAAGTTATTTATTATATTGATCCAAACTCCACGGACTGGTTCACTCTACTTCTGGTTCGGAGAAAGTGAACACTCCTGCATTTGACTACCATTTTGTTTTTTTCCAGCTCCGTGCTTATCTTACATCGAATGCGGGTATAAAATGCAACCCCAAATGCAATGTAAATCTGCGAACATTATAGAGGAATTCCGATTTAAACGTGCTAAAAGATTAATATTTGCATCAAATATAATGTGCCCCAAGGGAAATGGATGCCAATTGCAGCAGGAGTCACAGTCAAGGTACATAGACTGGTTTCTGTATGGAGGTTAATATTGATCATGATACCGCTGTTTCAATCGCAGTGTCCTTTGAATGCTACATCTGTTTGACATATATTTTTTTGATTTTTAAATGAATGTACAGCACTCTAGCCTTCATACAAATCTTATTTTAATTGCATTACTTCATATAAACTCATTTACTTTTTTACCAATGACCATGAGATAAAAATTCAAAAATATTGGATTTACTGTATTGCTTTATTACTGTTGTTTTTTTTTTAAAAATTAAAAAGCAAAAAGGATTCACTTTAACATGTTTTCAATTTGGGTCTTAATTTTTCTTTTTATATCATTTCAAATACTATCCTCTGACTGTGAAGTTTCCTGCAGGGTAACAACAAGTACTATTTTCCACGTTGTGATGGTATTCACTAGCATTAATCACAGACACTCACTGGATTCTACAACTAAGACCAGATTTAAATAAAAGCAGTTTTATTGATGTAAATACCACAATAAAGCTGACTTTCACAGTCATGTGTTTAAAAAATTTTGCATTATATTTTAAATTCTCATACCAAAACCAATTTGCAAAGTTGAATATAACAAAAGTCGAACTGGTTCTATAACCCTTGTAATTTTAGGCAAACTCAAACATGAATACAGAATATAATTTCCTCAATATAGTGATGCAGAGCCTTCAAATAAAAAAAATGATAACAAACATGGCAATACAAAGGAAAGGACAAACCATTACAGCTCTACCCATCAAAGACAAGATTAGCTTATGGGATCAATGTTTCAATGTCAGTGTCTCGCAGCATCTTTTCCCTGCCATGTTAATCTCCTTGAACAACCAAAACTCACACTACCCAGTTGCCCTGTCCATACATTCTCTTGGAATGTTCCTTATGCCCCTATGTTTCAATGCCTCTCTGACTCTCTCTCTCTCACTCTGTCTGTCTGTCTGTCTGTCTGTCTGTCTGTCTATCTGTCTGTCTCTCTGACTTTTTCTTTGTCTGTCTCTCCCTCTGTGACTCTCACTCTCTCTCTCTCTCTCTCTTTCTCTCTGTGACTCTCTCTTTCTCTCTGACTCTCTCTGTGTCTCTCCCTCTGTGAATCTCTCTCTCTCCTTTCTCTCTCTCTCTCTCTCTCTTTCTCTTTCTCTGACTCACACACAGAGACAGAAAGGCATTTTGAACTCACAAATATGATAAAAATGGCATGCACAGTCATGCATGCATGCACATACATGCACACATATACATGTATAGTCGTGCATGCACACGTACAGTCGTGTATGCACGCATGAATATGCAAAGTCACACAGACAGGTATACAAACAGACCTAACTCAGACAGAAGGCACACAAACACAGGCACACACACACATACAGAGAAAGACATAAATATCTCATGCCGTACTTAAAATATGTTTGTTTGCTGTGCTATACTACCTACCCACTCCAATTGCAGCTACCCAAATGTTTTTAATCGATGTTAAAAGCATTTTTTCATAAACTCAAAATGACAATAAAAATTCTAAATCTGGCCAAAAAAAATAATAAAATTATTGGTTCAGAGCACAGCAAACAAACATATTTTAAGCATGGCATCATACACAGGAGATAGCAGCTGAGCAAACACACAGGATCATACACATAAGATGCACACAGAAAGGCACACAGATACATCAGGCATCATACACAGGAGATAGCAGCTGAGCAAACACACAGGATCACACACATAAGATGCACACAGAAAGGCACACAGAAACATACTACAACAGTTGGCAAGGGGCTATTACAAGTGGGTGGGTTTCCAGTAAGGTTGGAAAAATTGGTATATCACACAGGCAGGACGTTGCAATAGGACAGGAAAGGGTAGGATAGGATACAATATGATATGATATAATAGGATATAATAGGATATGATATGGTACGATACAATACGATACGATACGATACGATACGATACGAAACATGATACGATACGAAACATGATACGATACGATACGATACGATACGATACGATACGATACGATACGATACGATACGATACGATACGATACGATACGATACGATACGATACGATATGATACATATATATGGGACAATACAATAAATATAATAAATACAAAACACAATAAAATATCAGAGAATACAATACAGATAAGTGATACAATACATATTATAAAGGATAATACAATATTGTGAGGACAATAAAATACAATTCAATACAATATAAACAATACAATACACTAAAATGCTGATAGAAAGAAATATTAAAGAGGTTTATTGGTGAACAGACATATATACCTGATCTATTCAGTATTGCATTTTTTCTGATATCCATGTTTTTAAAGATGTGATATTGCCCAGATATCACATCTTTACATACTAGCAACTACAATCAGATGAATTGCAACACTAAGTTTATCATGTTTATTTCTGTTCACCAATATAGGATGAAATCAAAATGAATACATGTACATGTAATTATAAAATATTTGACATGAATTATACAATAAACTACAATAAACTACTATAAATATATAAACTACAAATACAATAAGAGACATCTTAACAACATAAAGTTGATAGAAATAATAAAACAAAAGCAGGATAGGTGTGGGTGGGGAGAGGTGGAGATTTGTGATGGAAGTGGAAATGGAGTTCATGTGAACAAATGGTAAAATGCATGCATTGAATACGCATGCATTTATAAACATTGGACATCAGGCAAGACAAAGGGGCCCTGGGTGCCGGCTGGATGTCAAGTTGAGAATAATATTATTTGCAGGAGTGCTGGGGGCCACAACACGGAAACAGATCCCATAAACCAGTCAGGTCTTCAACCAGTAGATCGGAAAATTATGTCCCTTTTGTCCTTTGATTGCCATTAATTTTGTTATCAGTTAAATCAAGCTGAACACTTCAAGGTTTCACTACACAGTTGAGTTTTGTTCTTTTGTTCTATATAAAACAATATTCCATACTCGATTACATAGGACTATTTTTTAAGTGCAAGAATCTTACTATTATGATGCAACTATGTAGGGAGACCTTAAGGGTGAGTGCATGCACCATTTTATCAATAAAATTTAATGCGCAACAACTTCAGATAATTGTCTGAACAAAAAGCGCAGTTAAAAGTTGATCTCTGTATATCTTAAAGACCAATGGCTTCAGACAAACTTCTTATTTTAAACAAAATTTGCCATTTTCACCACAAAACGCTGGATTTTTGTCCCATTGCATTTCCATAGCTAATGTCATTTGTAAGTTTTCAGTTGCTGAATATTTTTCTTTGAAAATGCCTCTGTATTGTGTTAGAATGTGTACATTCTTTGTTTCATAATATATTCAGTGTTTTAAACATGCTCTTATATGGAAATTGCTATTTCAACATTAAAATGAAATCATTTGCCAGTTTCAATATAGGCTAGGGATTATGAGTGTATTGTCATTTGCTAAATTAGTTCAAGAATCTTGTTATCCTTTCCTTTGTTTGTCAGATTTTTTTTAACGGGGTTTTGTAACCACTATTTTCAGGTTACACATGGCATTTTATCCAGTGTTATTGGTAGAAAAATACCTCAGAATGAATCCGAGTAGAACCACTGTCCTTCTGCAAGTAACTGGCAAACATTCTCAAATAATGTTTTTGGAGTGAGCAGGACTCAAACCCACAACCCACACAGTGAGAGGTAAGAGATTTTGAGACTACCTCAGACTATACCGCCATGGAGAACCATTCTTTTTAGAATATTATTTCTAACTTGACTTTTATCATTATATATCTGTCAGATTATCACCTATAATGTGTATGTATATATACTGGTTAAGGCCAGGGTTTGTAGGAATGGTAGGGAGGTAGGGTATATACTGGTGGGCTAGCCCTAGGTATAATATAATAAATTTTGGGGCTGGTTATTATATAAGATTAATATGTTCCAATTAAGTTGTTTTGTGTTTTTTCAACCTTTTCTCTACAGTTGTGCTTTTATTTCACATTTTAAATCCCATTTGATTTATTTCACACATTATATAATATTGAACCTTTTATGATTTCATATATTTTTCACGTTTAGTTTTAATCTTTTTTTTCTTTCCATGTAAATCCATGTTAAGTTATGTAATGTTATGTAAATCCATGTAAAATCATGTAAAGTTCTTAATTTGGTAAATGGGAGGTTGATTTCTACGTCAACCACAATTACCATACCATGACACACTTAAATACTTTTATTACAAACTATAAACACTGTACATGTACATAAACTTAACATAACTGTACAGATCTCATAAAATGCCATGTACACACTGTATCATTAATAAAACACTGTACATGTACAAAAACTTAACATAACTGTACAGATCTCATGAAATATCATGTACAAACTGTATTATAAACACTGTACATGTACATAAACTTACATAACTGTACAGATCTCATAAAATGCCAAGTACACACTGTATCATAAACACTGTACATGTCATAAACTTAACATAAAGGTACAGCTCTCATAAAATGCCATGTTCACACTGTATCATAAACACTGTACATGTACATAAACTACATTAAACCAATCCCATAAAACACCATGTACACACTTCAGTGTACAAACCCCATAAAACACCATATACACATGTAACACTGTACATACCCCATAAAACACCATATACACAATATGCCGTACAAACCCCATACAACACCATGTACACACTACACTGTACAAACCCTATAAAACACCATGTATGCACTACACTGTACAAGCCTCATTAAACACCATGTACACACTACACTGTACAAACCCTATAAAACACTATGTATGCACTACACTGTACAAGCCTCATTAAACACCATGTACACACTACACTGTACAAACCCTATAAAACACCATGTATACACTACACTGTACAAGCCTCATTAAACACCATGTACACACTACAGTGTACAAACCCCATAAAACACCATATACACATGTAACACGGTACATACCCCATAAAACACCATGTACTCAATTTGCCATACAAATCCCATACAACACCATATACACACTACTTTGTACAAACCCCATAAAACACGATGTACACACTACTGTACATATCACACAAAACACCATGTACACACTACACTGTACACTGGCCTCATAAAACACCATGTACACACTACACAGTACAAGCCTCATTAAACATCATGTACACACGACACTGTACATATTGCATACAATATCATGTACACACTACACTGTACAAGCCTCATTAAACACCATGTACACACTACACTGTACAAACCCTATAAAACACTATGTATGCACTACACTGTACAAGCCTCATTAAACACCATGTACACACTACACTGTACAAACCCTATAAAACACCATGTATGCACTACACTGTACAAGCCTCATTAAACACCATGTACACACTACAGTGTACAAACCCCATAAAACACCATATACACATGTTACACGGTACATACCCCATAAAACACCATGTACTCAATTTGCCATACAAATCCCATACAACACCATATACACACTACTTTGTACAAACCCCATAAAACACGATGTACACACTACTGTACATATCACACAAAACACCATGTACACACTACACTGTACACTGGCCTCATAAAACACCATGTACACACTACACTGTACAAGCCTCATGAAACATCATGTACACATTTCACTGTACATATTGCATAAAACACCATGTACACACTACACTGTACAAGCACCATAAACATCATGTACCTGAACTACATTGAACAAACACATAAAACATCATGTACATATTACACTGTACATATTGCATATAACACCATGTATGCACTACACTGTAAATATCACATAAAACACCATGTACCCACTACACTGTACTTATTGCATAAAACATCATGTATGCACTACACTGTACATATTGCATAAAACACCATGTACCCACTACACTGTATATATTGCATAAAACATCATGTATGAACTACACTGTACATATTGCATATAACACCATGTATGCACTACACTGTACATATTGCATAAAACACCATGTATGCACTACACTGTACATATTGCATAAAACGCCATGTACACACTACTCTGTGCAAGCCCTATAAAACACCATGTACACACTACACTGTACAAACACATAAAACACCATGTACACACTACACTGTACAAACACATAAAACACCATGTACACACTACTCTGTACAAACACATAAAACACCATGTACACACTACACTGGACAAGCACATAAAACACCATGTACACACTACACTGTACAAACACATAAAACACCATGTACACACTACACTGTACAAACACATAAAACACCATGTACACACTACTCTGTACAAACACATAAACCACCATGTACACACTACACTGTACATATTGCATAATACATCATGAACACACTACACTGTACAAACACATAAAACACCATGTACACACTACTCTGTACAAACACATAAAACACCATGTACACGCTACACTGGACATGCACATAAACCACCATGTACACACTACACTGTACATATTGCATAATACATCATGAACACACTACACTGTACAAACACATACACCACCATGTACACACTACACTGTACATATTGCATAAAACACCATGTACACATTACACTGTACAAACACATAAAACACCATGTACACATTACACTGTACAAACACATTGAACACCATGTACACACTACATTGTACATATTGCATAAAACACCATGTACACATTACACTGTACAAACACATAAAACACCATGTACACACTACACTTGACAAGCACATAAAACACCATGTACACACTACACTGGACAAGCACATAAAACACCATGTACACACTACACTGTACAAACACATAAAACACCATGTACACACTACACTGGACAAGCACATAAAACACCATGTACACACTACACTTGACAAGCACATAAAACACCATGTACACACTACACTGGACAAGCACATAAAACACCATGTACACACTACACTGTACAAACACATAAAACACCATGTACACACTACACTGGACAAGCACATAAAACACCATGTACACACTACACTGTACATATTGCATAATACATCATGAACACACTACACTGTACAAACACATAAACCACCATGTACACACTACACTGTACATATTGCATAAAACACCATGTACACATTACACTGTACAAACACATAAAACACCATGTACACATTACACTGTACAAACACATTAAACACCATGTACACACTACATTGTACATATTGCATAAAACACCATGTACACATTACACTGTACAAACACATAAAACACCATGTACACTGTCACACTACACTGAACAAACACATATACACATGTAACACTGTACATACCCAATAAAACACCATGTTCACAATATGCGGTACAAACCCCATACAACACCATGTACACACTACACTGTACAAACCCTATAAAACTCCATGTATGCACTACTCTGTACAAACCCCATAAAACACCATGTACACACTACGGTACATATCACATAAAACACCATGTACACATTACACTGTATAAACACATAAAACACCATGTACACACTATTTTTTGTAAACTTAACTAAACATGTACCAGTAGTGTCATATAAACCTTACCTTTTGTTGTTGCTATGGATACATGGCACTGCATGGCTATCAGAATTAGAGCATGTTAACATTGGACACAGCAATAATGGACATGGCTTATCAAAAATCTACCAAGGAAAGAAACCATTGTTGATTAATTTGGTCAATAAATATTTGAAACAAAAAAGTTTCATAGTACCTGCACTTTACTGTCCAATAAAATAATATTATTTCTGGACCTTATACTAAAAAGAGAGGTTTCTCCCTATGGTAGACCAACATGATAACCCATGTTTAATGGATTCCTTTCAAAGGACATGGCAATATTGACTGGGATTGTTAAATATGGTCGTCTGGACTTTTTTAGCCTTCGTATACTGCAGCCGACAAATGTAGACAAAAAGAACGTCAATTTTAACTATCAAAATAGGACCATTCACACAAAAATGATCTTGAATAAAAATCAGTTGCCTGAATTCCTTCTCTATAGAATTCCTTACCAAAAAAGAAAAATGATTGAATTATTGAAAATCAAGACATGGTAATACTGACAATAAAAATGATCTGACCCTCACTCTTTACTTTTGGAAGGAGAAAAAATGCCCAAAGAACAAACTGAATGAAACTTCAAAAATATATGATGCAGATTTCTGAGTTATAAAGAATGAAAAAGCAGAATGAGCCTAGAACATTCTTACCTTACTTTCATTCAGTTAAAAAACTACCAGTATTTTTCTTTTATTTCATCATTGACCTTTCTGTTCTTTTAGTGTTTTATCATCCCAGTATACCAGTTCCTGAAAGATTAATATAAAATATGATTGATTGAATATTTAGCATCATTTTTGTGCCATCGATGGCTAACAGATGATCAGTTAACCTAACCACTGTTTCCTAGGATTCTGAAAGGTTAACCAGTACTCTAGCACACCCCATTTCCGCAAGTAACTGATAACTTTCTAACTTGAATTAAGGGTGAGAGACTAATGATGATCAGACACAATGTTGTATATCAATCATCACGAAGACTGTTGCCATGCGGGGATTCAAACTCACAACCCCTGGATTGGTAGTCAGACGTGCTACCGACTGAGCTAATCGGGGCCTTTGCAATATCAAATATGAAAAACATCAAGGTAATGAATGTCATGTTAGAAATGATTATCTTTATAAATACAGTATATACTAATATACTTTAGTTAAATAATGAATTACAATTGAATGACATGTATCAAATAACAGTTAGATTATTCAGAATCACTTTTTACTTGTAGAGAGAAAAAAAAAGAAAAAAAATGAAAAGATAAAATTATATAAAAAATATATCTGCATTTTATTAATACTTGATGCAACCTAAAAATAAATGTCTTCATTTTGCCTCTATTACATGTAAATAAAAAGAAATGTTACAACATAATGCCTAGAACATTCTTACCTTAGTTTCAGTCAGTTTCAAACAACTCCTGTCATCATTGGACTTTCTCATTTTCTTTGTGCAGGTATGTGAAGTTCCTGAGAATAAACAATCAAACATGGTACATTTGATATTAGGACAATTTGACTATTTTACAGCAATTGTGAAAGAAGTAACACACCAACTTAGATAAATCAAACTCAAAGTCTTCCTTGGTGGAACCAGTACTAAGCATATGCTGAAAAATTGTCTTGTTAAAGGGCACAGCACATAGCCATGGATCGAACCCATGGCCCTAATACCCTGGATCAAATCTATGCTCTACAAATGGAACATGCATGGCACCGTAAGGATGATTTAATTAAGTAACAGTAAAACCAGCAAGGTAATGGACCGGATGTCATTGTAACACACAAGATATATGGCTATATATGGAAGAAATATGTGTAATACCCCTGTCCTTCCACAAGTTACTGGCAAATTATCTCAAATCAAGTTCTTGACCAAGCTGGGCTCCAACCCATGACCTCAGCAGTCACAGAGGTAAATGGATATTACACAACAGTGCCTTCGGCCACCTGCCCATGGAAGATCCAACAAAAAACATAAAACAAAACAAAACACAACATATATGCAATGTCTTATTATGACGTGTTGTACAATATTGTTTTGTATATATATTTAAGTTCAGGGTTCATCCAAACTGACTTTACTTGGATACATTATCACAATAACTCAATGATGATTGATATTCGACATTGTGTTTCATTATCATTCGTCTCTCACCACTGATTCAAGTGGGAAAGTTATCAGTTACTTGCGGAGATGAGGTATGCTTGAGTACTGGTTAATCTCAGGAAACAGTGGTTATGTTAACTGATCATCTGTTAGCCATCGATGGTTTAAAATGACGCTGAATATTCAACCAACCACAATAACTGGATCAATCATAACTTGCCATGAAGTGATGGTCCAACTTAAAATGTTCCCATAAACAGGCATTTCAAGCACCTATAATATAACTCAGTGAATAAACTGATCCCCAAAATTAAACTTTGACTGAAAATAAAGCAAAAATAAAAGAAGAATAAATCAGTAATAGAAAAGATTATACTGACCAAAGAAAGAAGTTTATCTTAATCCAATCTTAGAATTTCATGATGTTGGAATATGCAGCACATATATAACTTCTGTAACCTTACATGATACAGAAAGGATTATATCACCTGTTTACACTGACCAATTAAAATGCTTATAGTGAATACTTGTCACAGGTAATATCAGCAATCAGCAAAAAGGTGTGAGAATTAATATTCCCTGTTTGGTGCCTCACCCCTTGTGTCCAAATTTATATTGACCTTTGGATTTTGTAACTGTACATTTAGCTGTCATAACAAAACAATATATTAACCCCCAAATTGTGGGCAATGCATGAAATGACATAAGATGAGGTGTTCACATTTTTCATGAAAAATAATTTTTTTTTAAAAATTAAGCGGTCAAATAATTAAAACATATATATGCAGTAATAGAACTCCAGAAGTGTGCAGAAGTGGGAGATATTTATCCATCACAACTATGGGATTTTTTTATATGCAGTTTAAGACAATTTTCAACACGGCAGGGTTTACATAGCATATCCAGTTTATCGGTGGAGGAAAAGACCTTAGCATGAATCTGAGTAGTACCACAATCCTTCCACAAGTAAATGGCAGACTTTCTCAAGTAAATCTTTTTAACCAAACTGGGCTCAAACCCATAACCTTAGCAGTGACAGATCAGTGGTCATTAGACCAGGGCTGAAAAATTACACTTGTCCACTCGCCATGACAAGTGAATATTTGGTCAGGACGAGTAAGATTTAAGAAACCGACCTTAATATTTCTTTGATTTTAAGCATTCAATTAAAAATGTTGGAAAGGGATGATGAGTAGCTTTTATCAGAACCTTAGACCATCTGGTCATAAAGAAACCCATTAGGTTAAACCAACTTAAAATGCATTTAACAAAAATGGTATACACTCCTCCTTACCCTAAATTGACAAAATATGTACTCTCCACATATATAGATTTCTCAAGAGTCTTTAAAAGATATTGAACTAAGATGATGTGATGCCAGGTGTTCTATGAAACTTGGTATATAACACATCAATACATTCTTCATGAAAGTGTTAAGATGTCAAAAATTTGAAGTTCAAGGGAGATGCACCGAGACTATACACACGGATCTGTGTTAATTCACCATCAGCAGATAGCCTAGTGTAATGTTGCAATATTAGATAGTCTGCTCTTACATAAAGGATCTTACATGAGTGCTTATTTATTATTGAATTTATTAAATGAGTTTGAAAACAAATACTATGCAAGTTTGATAAATTCAATAATAAATGAACATGAATGTATGATTGGTTTTATCAGGTTACTCTTGTCAAGTTTACATTTACCATTTATTTAAATGATCTTCTCTATAAGGAATAAGAAAAAAATCGGGCATATTGTCAATGTATGAAGTAACATCCCACAAATAATGTCATTTAACCCTTTACTCCATAGATACGCGTTTTCCCACACCAATCACAGAAGGCCTTTGAAAACAGTGCAGGAAGAGTTCAGATTGCTCATAACGAGCAATCTGAACACTTCCTGCACTGTTTTCCACTCTGTCAGTTAATATAAACATAATTCACCCAATAATTCAAAAGCCGTCTATATTAGAGGCGTCCTAAGGCATCTATATTAGAGGTGTCCAAAGGCGTCTATATTAGGTGTCCAAAGGTGTCTATATGAAGTAAAGGGTTAACCATGACTAATCGACATCATTTATATATTAGGGAAGTCCGAAAGTACTACTACAACTTACGTACAAGAGCCAAGTTATACGGAAAATACCAAGCAATGAATTGGAAGTAAACTTTCACTTCTACTATTGCTGGAAGTTTTGTCTACATAATGCAAATATGAAACTGAGATTCCCAATGTGTTTGCAGCCATTTAATTATGCTTGAAAGATAAATGTTGCAAAGGCATCCTGTGTAACACATCTGTAATCATCTATGATATAAATGTAAACAATTTGTTGTTTCAACCTAAATTGAGTTGCATCACTCATATAATTTATATAGTACAGCTGCTAGAACTATCCACAATGAGGAATAACTATAGTCCACGATTCAGCAGATTTTATATTCTTTTTGTTGATCACAAAGTTTGCGCCAAACAGAATCACACAGATTGCAAAAAAGTGAATTCTATAGTTACAATTCTTGTGGAAGCTTAATTAATTGTCTCTAAAACAGACATATCAATGATCCTAACTCTTTCCATCACTCATGTAGTATCCAACAAAACCACAGGAAAGCTTGCACTGGAACAGTTTGAACATTTAGGTTGAGGATAATGACTGACCACAAATTAACTTTTTAAGTTGTCAACAACAAAGGGGTAATGCTTAATATCACCAAACTATACGTGGAGAGTGAGGCTGGAATGTTCTGTACAGTTTTATCTACCATTTCTTCCCCAGGCCCAGTTAACTCATTCTGCAACGTGTTTGACCGGCAATCAGAGGTTGTGAGTTTAAATAAACCACCCAGTCACAGCTAGTCTCTGTGATGACTGAGATATGACATTTCATCTCATTGTTATTCATCTCTCACCAATGATTAAAGTGGCAAAGTTATCAATTTCTTGATACTGGATCACCTTCCAGGATTCTAGCAAAGAGTGGAAAGGTTAACCAATTATCTGTTAGCCTTTGGTTTTTAAAGGAAGAATATCAGGATTTTTCAAAATTGACTAAAAACAATTTCCCCTAATATATCATGCATATAATATGCTCACTAAATTGTGATACATTTATGTAGTGTACACAGTGAATAGTCATATATCTATGTAGTGTGCACAGTTAATTGTGATATATTTATGTAGTGTGCACAGTAAATAGTCATATATCTGTGTAGTGTTTACAGTAAAAAGTCATATATCTATGTAGTGTGCACAGTAAATTATGATATATCTATGTAATTTACACAGTAAATAGTCATATATCTATGTAGTGTGCACAGTGAATTGTGATATATCTATGTAATTTACACAGTAAAAAGTCATATATCTATGTAGTGTGCACAATAAATTGTGATATATCTATGTAGTGTGCACAGTAAATTGTGATATATCTATGTAGTGTGCACAGTAAATTGTGATACATTTATGTAGTGTGCACAGTAAATTGTGCTATATTTATGTTGGGTGAAAAGTAAATTGTGATACATTTATGTAGGGTGCAAAGTAAATTGTGATACATTTATGAAGAAGGGTGCAAAATAAATAGTGATACATTTATGTAGGGTGCAAAGTAAATTGTGATACATTTATGAAAGGTGCAAAGTAAATTGTGATACAGTTATGTAGTGTACACAGTAAATAGTGATATATTTATGTAGGGTACAAAGTAAATTGTGATACATTTATGAAGGGTTAAAGTAAATTGTGATAGATTTATGTAGTGTGCACAGTAAATAGTGATATATTTATGTAGGGTGCAAAGTAAATTGTGATACATTTATGAAAGGTGCACAGTAAATTTTGGTACAGTTTTGTAGGATGCACTGTGTATTGTGATAGTTATGTAGGATGTAAAATAAACTGTGGTACATTCAAGTAGTGCCAAAGTAAATTGGGATATATGTAGTTTACACAGTAAATTGTAATACAATTATATAGTGATGCAAATTAAATTGTGATACATTGAGGTAGTGTGCACAGTAAATTGTGATATATTTATGTAGTGTGCACAGTAAATTGTGATACATGTATGTACTAAGTGTGTACAGTAAATTGTGATACATTTATACTACAATCATAATGATAAATAGGTATCTATGAACATACATACAATCCATTTTAATTCCAAATTGTGTTCTGTGAAATTCAATCCATGTATTGTCAACTATCAACTTGACATGTATCTCATTCAACTAACCAGAACACAAGCAACATTCTTCTTAAAACCATGCACCTCATGCACAGGTATGTACTCAGGTGAATCACTATACCAGGTTCAGATCCAGGATTTCAATTTGGGGGTGGTGGGGGAGGATTGGTGGCACAACACAAAATCTGAATGGACATAAACGTTTTACAATAGAAATAAAGTAGATTTTAATAAAATATGAGAGTTAATGGGGGAGGTCTCTGAAAACCAGTTACAAGTAATTCATTTTATGACAAAGGTAAAATTGGAAGTAATACAAAAGAGAAGAAAGAAACAAATGCTACATCTATGTACATTGTAGAAGTCGTGAATGAAAGAAAAAAACATAAAATGAATGGATGAATAAAAAAGAATCTTTAATGAAAGATTAAAATAGTATTTTATCAAAGCTTTGTGTCTCTTCGCCAAATAATTCCAGGGGAAGCCCACAGAGTTG